>NW_019281288.1:0-28344 GCF_000648695.1 Onthophagus taurus | reverse complement strand
ATGTAAATACTGTTTCTCCGTTACTATGTAGAACTAATACTATACCTAGAACTAGAATCATTTGGGTTTAGCCGTGCGTCTCATAAGACGGCTAAAGCCGAATGATTCTAGTTCTTGGTCTAGTGTTAGTTCTACTTTTAGTTCAATAAAAATATACAACAATCTAGCGCTGCATAACAGTTAAAACTAGAACTAACACTAGACCTAGAACTAGAAAGTTTCGGGTTTAGCCGTGCGTCTGAAGACTCACGGCTAAACCCGAATGTTTCTAGTTCTAGGTCTAGTGTTAGTTCTAGTTTTACACTAACACTATCACTAGCACTAACACAAGACCTAGAACTAGAATCATTCGGGTTTAGCCGCCTTGAGAGACTTGCGGCTAAATCCGAATGTTTCTAGTTGTCGGTCTAGTGTTAGTTCTAGTTTTGCACTAGCACTGTCACTGCAACTAACACAAGACCTAAAACTAGAATCATTCGGGTTTAGCCGTCTTGAGAGACGTGCGGCTAAATCCGAATGTTTCTAGATATAGGTCTAGTGTTAGTTCCAGATTTAATTGTTATTCCGCGTTAGATTGTGGTATATTTTTATTAAACGAAAAGTGCAACTAACACTAAACCTAAAGCTAGAAACATTCGGGTTTAGAAGTGCGTTTCGTAAAACGGCCGAAAACTCAGGGTTGTCATAAAGGTGGGTATACATTTGTTGCGTATCGGCATATCGTATCACCGTTGCGTATCAGTGTGTATGGGGAAGCGTTGCATAGTTGCGTATCAAAACATGATACAAAGATACGCAACGAGTTCGATCCCCTATTTGTCGGTTTTTCACCGTCCCATCAAAGAAATGATACGATACGGAGTGGAATCGTATTTGGACGGGTTGCGTTGCACGTTCAATCTTGTTCAGTACGTACATACGTAGTGTTAGTACGATCTCGTTTTTCTCTCGCCGCTCGACGTTGTGGAGTGCGGGAAGTTAGCCCCCCATTTTTTGATTTTTAAATTTTTCATTGTTCTAGATTGTTCTAGCGCTGTTCTACATTGTTCCAAAGCGGCAAATAGAAAAAATAAAACCTCGGCGAGAAAAACCGAAAAGACGGGTTTTTTGACTAGCTAGTTTTTTGCCAAAATCAAAATTATGGGATACGTTTGGTTCTAAAAATAGGTTTGGCTGCCAAAATGTCTAGTTAGTTGTTGTGACCATAGTTTATATAGTATACTTATTATACCTAAAACAATCTGGAACAGCTATTATTTTCACTAGAACGACTCTATAAAGGACACTTTACTCTTTGAACATTAAAGTTTTTGGAAGTTTCAGTCAGTAATTCTTTCATAAGTTCATAATTAAGTTTCATTAACATTTGTTTCAATAAAAATTAGAAAACATATCGTCCAAAATACTTGCGGATTCGACAGTATATTTCATATTTTAGCATTTGCCAGTACACAGAATTCATTTAGAAATCATGTTGAGAATGGTTGCACAGATTGCCTTAGTTTCCTGGGATCCGAAACATCCGAACCATTTCAATACATTTTGAAAACAAGATGATGAATGCAAAAAGAAAATGGTCTATTATTTAGCAGCCCTCAGGAGGGAGAAAATGAAATTCTGATTGCTTGCTTTGATATTTTAAATAAGTATTGAAGGCTGGTATAAGAATTGAGAATAGAGCCTGCCTTTCTTGAGCAGGAATTGCCTTCTGAAATGTGATATTCCGCGCATCCCAGTAAAATTTTTGTACAATACGCTTACAGATTGAAGTCGGATAGTAAATTTTATGCATCCACAAACGTCATACTCTCTTTGTTCGTATCGCACACCCATTGCTCACCTTTTTCCAAACTTTTCTTTTGCAAACCTACCCAATGTCTGTACTATTAAGCTATGTTGCATTTTATGTGGCACAGTGCAAATGCATAGTAGTTTCGTAACTATGATTACACCAACTTACAACCCCGAAGCTGATCATTAAATCAATCCGAAACTTATCATTAGATTGCTGCGTTTCGGTCTATTCGGTCTCCCAACCTTAACCACCTTGATTGCTATTTACGGGATGTTATGAAGACCATGGTAAACACCAACGAAATAATTGATTTAGATAATCTTCGTAACCGCGTTAAACAAGCAGGTACGTTTAGGACAAAATTTGAGCATGCGCACTAATGCGAAGGGTCAATATTAAACATGGCTACGTACAGCTGTTTTGTGTTTACATGTTGACATCACGGGCTGGTGTTTCAGTACTCGTTGCAAGTACTGAAACACGTTGCAGTAGCGTTGCAAGTGGTGACCAGAGTATTCACCACATACTTTAACTTTTAAACGTTCGGTACTTTTCTCGTTATTTTATTGACTACATATTTAAATTTTAAAACCTTAAAGTTGCTTCCTAAACGGGTCAGCTGTAAGCGTTAAGTTCCTTACTGTTACGGTTACAACTACTGCTACGGTTACGGTTATGTTTGATATCCTAAACCAGCCATTAAGTCGCAAAAAATCTTAGTGAACGCTTACATCGCTCACTGAATTACGTGATTAGAGCAGTTAATAAAATCAGAAAAAATGCCTTAAATGAGAGATTATTTGTTCAACTTTGCCTGGAGAATGATTAAGGTTACAATCGTTTGTTACTTAACACAGAGGTACGTTGGTTGTCCAAAAGTGCATGTTTGAATAGATTTTCCTCACTTTTTGATTCAGTTTTAGAATTTTTTGAAACTGAAGACAATGATCTGCGACTTAATTTAATTAATTCAAAAAATGATATAGTTTATATGACTGACTTTTTCTATATAAAGAAATCTTGGGAAGAGGAGAATTCTCTCAATTTCCAAAACTTTTTGAATTACAAAATCGTGATTTTGATTTGCTTGCTTCTTGTCAGCACTTGGGGGAACTTCACTTAAATTTCAACAAACGATTTGAAGACATTCTATTCATTGCAGAATAACTTATCGAGCTAAGTACGAACTGTAGCGGGGCCGTGGTAGGCAACTAAATATACAATATGTATAGTTATAAGACAAGTTGTAACTTGTAAAGGAGAGGAATAAAGAAGTGATATTCGAGGGAATAACACGTATAACACATGGTGTCAGGTTTAAGCGCAAAGAAAAAGTAACCGTTTTAAAAGAAAAAAAAAAAAAGTGCCGTGGAACGGAAAAGTAACGTACGCGGGCGAGAAAAATTCGAAAAATAAAAAGGGTGCCGTGGAACGAAACGTACGGATGGCGTCCGACGGGAAAAAGTACGTCGTGAAAAAGAAGTAGACATTGATCAGTTAACAGAACAGTTAAATAATTTACAAAAGTTAGTGAAAAATCTACAAGAAACACGTGGAAGAAATGAACCGGAAATACTGGCGACCGTGCAACAGGCAATACCAGCACCGGAAAAGTTCTCATTCGCGAAAGAAGATTGGGAAACGTGGATAACACATTATGATAGGTTCCGACTGGCGACAAATTTGCAAGGGGTAAGCGAAAAATCGCAAATAAACTCATTATGTCTTCATATGGGACGGGAAATAACAAAATTTTTACAAACGCATTTTCAAGACGAGTCAAGTTTTAAAAAGTATGAAGATCTAAAAGAGTTCTTAAACGAAAAATTTACTAAAACGCAGAACGTTATATATGCACGTGCGAAATTTAATTTACGAAATCAAAAAGACGGCGAAACGGCGGAAGAATACATACGCGCAATAACGATTTTAGCAAAAGAATGCCGCTACGGGTTATTAGAAAACGAATTAATTAGAGATAAATTAGTAGTAGGAATTAGAGATCCAAAATTATCTGAGAACCCACAATTAGACGAAATGTTAACGTTGGAAAAAGCAGTAATAAAAATTATTCAAGCCGAAAGAGTAAGAACTGAAAACACAGAACTCCGCGAAGAGCGTTATCGCGTCTACAGGCTGGGCGACAGCGAAGCGGCGTCGGCGGTTGTGAATATCGAGAAAAAAATCATAGAAAAAACGTAGGGCGCACATGTTTTAGATGTGGTAATAAAAACGGACACCAAAGAAAAGATTGCCCTGCAGATAAACAAGAATGCCGTAAATGTAAAAGAATTGGTCATTTTGCATCTCAATGTCGAACGAAAAAATTTAAAATAAAAGAGGTAATAGTAGAATCGGAAAACGATAGTTCGCGAGATGGAAGTACTGAAAGTGAATTTGAATGCAATCGCTTAATCCGCGTAAACAAAATTGAAAAAATACGACCATGGGAAATCCAGTTGGATGTAGGTAGTAAAATTATTGATTTTAAAATAGATACAGGCGCCGATGAATCGATCATGAGTTACACCTGTTTTAAAAATAAATTCAATAAAAACTATTCGCTAAAACAAACCAAAGCAATCTTAATTGGACCAGGAGGAGACAAAAAAGATAGCCAAATAAAAGTATATGGAAAAATTAAATTACCAGTTAAATGGAAAAATAAAACAAAATTAATCAGATTCTTTGTAGCAGACACAAATGAAAATTTATTGGGAAGACCGTCACTGACAAAATTAGAAATAGTTGAATGGAAGAATAAGGAATTAATAATAGGAAGCATTAACATAGAAAAAGAAGTAAAAGAAAAATTTCCAAAGGTATTTAAAGGTATAGGGAAACTTACAAATTTCAAGTACAACATTAAATTAAGCGATAACACACAACCGTATGCAGTTACCGTACCGAGGAGAGTACCGATACCACTACGAAAAGAAGTAGAAAAAGAATTGGAAAGAATGCTAAAGGAAGATATTATACAAAAAGAAGAAGAACCTACGGATTGGTGTGCACCAATGGTGGTGGCGCAGAATAAAGGAAAAGTAAGAATCTGTTCCGATTTTACTGAATTAAACAAATACGTAAAGAGGGAAGTTTTCCAATTGCCATCGGTAGATGAAACACTGGCAAAATTACAAGACGCTACAATTTTCACAAAGTTAGACTTTACAAAAGGATTTTGGCAACTGGAATTAGACGAAAAATCTAGAAAGATGACAACATTTTTAACGCCTTTCGGAAGATTCAACTACAAAAGAATTCCGTTTGGTATCTCATCAGCCCCGGAGATTTTCCAGCGAACGATAAACAAAGTTTTAGAAGAGTTAAAATCCGAAAAAGTTATTGTGCATGCTGATGATATTTTGATCGCAACCAATAGTAACATAGAACATGATAACCTTTTAAGGAATGTTTTAAAGATATTGGAAAAGAATGGATTAACACTAAACAAACAAAAATGTGAATTCAAAAAGAACGAAACCACTTATTTGGGCTATATTGTCGGAGCTAATGGAATACATGCAGATCCTCAGAGCATAGAAGCTATAGTAAAATATCCCGCACCGATGAATATTTCCGAAGTTAGACGATTCCTTGGAATGGTAAATTATATGGGACGATTTATCCATAATGTTGCCGAAAAAACTAAGAATATTAGAGAATTACTACGGAAGGATCGAGAATTTAAATGGATGATAGAACATAACAATGAATTTGAAAAATTGAAGAAAACGATCGCATCATCACCGGTAATAACAAAATTTGATACGCGACGACGAACTCGAGTGTCCACCGATGCATCATCATACGGGGTAGGTGCGGTTCTCGAGCAAGAACACGAAAACGACAAGTGGAAACCGGAGTATTTTTGTTCAAAGACATTAAACGAAACGCAACGTTGTTACGCGCAAATTGAAAAAGAAGCGTACGCGATTACGTGGGCGTGTGAAAGACTCGAACAGTTCTTGTTAGGTAAACAATTTTTAATTGTGACGGATCATAAACCCTTAACCGCGATACTTGCGACTAAAGAACTAAATAAACTATCTAACAGATTGCAAAGATTCCGTATGCGTTTGGCTAAATTTAACTATAATATCGTGTATACGCCGGGAAAAGACTTAATAGTGCCGGATGCCTTATCTCGTGCTCCATTATGCACTGAATCCGATAAAGACATTTTACTTGAAGACGCAGACATTTATGTAAACTCTATTATTAAAGAGGTATCAGTGGATTTCATTCCCGAAGAAAAGATCAAGAAGGAACAACAGTTTGACGAAGGACTACAATGTGTAAAAGAATATATCAAAAATGGATGGCCTAAGAAGAATAAAGTACACGACTCGGCAAAAGAATACATAAAATTTGCAAACGATTTAAAAATAGTCGATGCTACTCACACATACCGAGACCGTATAGTAATACCCAGAGAAGCGAGAAGATGGTGTCTCAATCTAATCCACGAAGGACATCAAGGAATTAATAGATCTATAGCTAGAGCAAAGGACTCAGTGTGGTGGCCAGGCATACGAAGAAACATAATTAGTACTGTCGAAAACTGTGAGAATTGTTTAAAAATCAAAAATCCCGTAGTAGAACCGATGATTATAACACAAATACCAGGAAAACCATGGGAAATAATTGGTGCAGATTTAGCAACCTATCGAAACAGTACTTATCTTGTGGTACAAGATTATTATTCTAAATATCCCGAGATTCGTAAACTAGGCAGAATTACATGTCAAGAAGTTATTGAACACTTTCAGGACATTATGTCACATCATGGTATACCTATTGAGATGAGAACCGATAATGGTAGACAGTTTGACAGCTATGAATTTAGAAAATTTGCGAAGAGATATGGGTTTAAATGGACAAGTAGCAGTCCTGAATACCAACAAGCTAATGGTCAGGCCGAAAGCGCAGTCAAACTAATAAAAAAAATACTTAAGACGAACGATGACATGTACAAAGCATTATTAATATACCGCAACACCGTTAAAATGTGGAGCATCTCCAGCTCAACTTTTGTATGGTAGATCATTGCGCGACCCACTCCCAAGAATCGAGGCTAAATTAAAACCTAAGCTACCAAATCATGCCATCATTAGACAAAAACTAAAAACAGAAAAGGAAGAACAAAAGAGAAATTATGACAAACGTCATCGAGTTCGAGAAAATACAAACCTCGAACCAGGTGATCGAGTATGGATAATAAATAAGAAGCGGTATGGCATAATAAAAGAAATAGCCAACGAACCAAGATCATATATTGTACAAACGGAAAAAGAAGATTTAAGAAGAAATAGAAAACATCTCCAAAAACTACCACAAATCAGTGAACAGACCCCGGATGTTCCGAGAGAACATCAATATTTAGAAGAGGCCGAAACCAGGACACAGATAGATGAACCACGGAGAAGCGAACGCGAAAGAAGAGTTCCATTAAAGTTAATAGACTTTGTTAAATAAATTATAGTATGCTTTAGAAAGGGGGATGTAGCGGGGCCGTGGTAGGCAACTAAATATACAATATGTATAGTTATAAGACAAGTTGTANACCATCGATATTGTGCCCCACAAAACTGTATTTCCATCTAAAATTGAAAAGTTCACTTCCATTCCTATTAAGCCAAAGGAAATTGGTTCGAAGAATTTCCATAATAATGCGAAATTCATTCTAACAGGATTCTGAAAACAAAAAGAATTAAATATATTTGTTACAGTCAATAGCCCATACTTGGGACATTGGGTTTGGGTTTTAGATTCCTATATCAAAGAATATATAATATTAAGCAATTAATGATTTAAAAAATATGCCAAAACTTTGATGGTAGGCAACTAAATATACAATATGTATAGTTATAAGACAAGTTGTAACTTGTAAAGGAGAGGAATAAAGAAGTGATATTCGAGGGAATAACACGTATAACACACGAACGAAGAATTAAAACCAATGTTTGTTGACGGATATGAAAAATTTTGGTTACAAAAACAGATACCAACTTTATATCCCGAAATATGGGACACTGTGAAAGAGTATTTAATAGCTTTTCCGTCTTCATACTTAGTGGAACGTGGATTTAGTGCGGTTATGAACCTGATTACGAAAAGAAGAAACCAACTTGATGTTAGTGCTCGTGGTGACTTGCGGTTATTGCTTACAAATATCACAACCCATCAGGCTCACCCATCACGTTCAAAAATGTTTTCCTTAAAAGAAAAACATGTTTTTTATATTTTATTTTACGTCACAAGTCAGTGACAGGTTATCAATTTTCAAGCCAGCTCATTTTTTACGAGCACTGCGTTTCGGTAAAAACAGTTTCAGTAGCACGGCACAGACTAGGGGGTCCACGATCACATTTTGGCTCAAGAAGGGGTGCGTAGCCATAATAAGTTTGGTAACCACTGGTCTATTCGAATTATCCAGGGTAGTCGCAGATTGCTACAACTTCTGTAGTTTCAGAAAACGACTTTTCAATTGATATGTTCAATACTTGTCTGGTCAACTGTAATTTTATGAATCTGAATCTGGTACAGATTCGAATATGAATCTATCTTCAGCCACATATNCAAGAGTGGAGAGGAATCGGAGTTCAAATGAGCCAAGGTTGGATGCATTACATGACACACGCACCAGGTAATTATTACTATTCCATGTAATTTAACCTAAATTAATTTAAATTTTGTTGCAGAACCACATATTTTATTGTTTAAGCGGCTCAAACCGGGTGTTCATAAATAATTTTTAAAGAATTTTCTTTTTGTAAAGGTATTAATATTTTATTATAATAGTTTGTATTTTTTTAACATAATTTGTTATTTAAGATGTTAGTTTTTGTGTATTAACTCATAACATTATTTTTTAATCTCAAATGTTTGTTCTTAAGATATTTGCTCAATCTCTCAAAGATATGTTATTTAATAGTAAATAGTACTTTCATAAAACGTAAATAAATACATTTTTTATATTAAATTGTTTTAATTTTATTCAAAACCTCCATAAAATTAATTAAACAATAGATAGGCAACCCAAATCGCATTTAAATTATATTAATTTAATTCCAATCTTCTTAAACAATATTTTAATTTATATAATTAAAATTGTTTTATTCTATCCATTTATAACAAGAATTAAATTAAATTTCTTAAATCAAGATTGAAATAACCGAAAAATAATCAAAATCCCCATAGTTTAATTTTGAAACGTTGGTAACACTTTTGACATAGATAACCGTTATAAAATTTCTGATCCGAAACGAAAAAGGTTTTCACCAAGTTAAAATCGTTCCACAAACTCTAAAAATCTTCCGAAATGAATAAGGACGCTTTAGCTGAAATGTACAAGCACATTTACTACTCAGATAAGTACTACGACGACGAATTTGAGTACAGGTAAATTAATTCAGTTTAAAATTTATAAAAATATTTTTTTTTCTTAATTAATTTTGAAATATTACTTATTTCACGATGAAGGCATGTTGTGTTACCAAAAGAATTAGTTAAATTGGTTCCTAAATCGCATTTAATGAGTGAGAAAGAATGGAGAAGTATTGGGGTACAACAAAGTAAAGGTTGGGTTCATTATATGACGCATGCACCAGGTAAATTACTAAATAAAACTTGTATTTTAAACAAATAGAATTAATTATTAGTTTTTTAATCAAAAATTAATTAATAACAATTTAAATATTTTGAAATATGTCATTTTGGTTGCCTATATTCTAACACATTAATTTATTTTCTTGCAGAACCCCATATTTTATTATTTAAACGACCAATAAGTACCCCTCCAACTGAAAATTGCGTAGAAAATTGAAGACAATCAAAAGCTTTTTATTGTAAATAACTTTTCCTGTATTAGTTTAATATTATTAGCATTATTTATGTAATCTCACTAATGAATTAATCATTACTCACTCCATCCGAGTTATTTAAGCGAATGTATATTTTTTTATTGCACTTTCTTAGTTAAATAACAAGGGAGAATAAAATGTAATATTAATATTAAGTTTATTTTTGCCCATTAAAAAAATATTTCATCTTATTTAAATAATTTAAACTTTCGTTTTCTCCTCAGCTTCTCTCCTCTCTACAGGATTAATAACCTCTTCATCTTCATTTTCTTCTTTAATAGTTCTATGTAAAAATCTTGGCCCTAATTGCATAATAAGTATGGCCCCTATTGGTGATGTTATTATAATTGACATCACCGCTACCACTATAACAGCATTTCCCAGATTAATTTGATCTAAATTAAGTGTTTCTCTTGCCATGTCTAAAGCAACTGGACCTAGAGCAGCCTTAAAAAAAAGTAATTAAATGAATTACAAAATTGAATAAAAGAATTTACTTGAACAGTTGCTTTTGGAGTCCAAGAGATTGCAACAAATAAGTTTTCTTTAACATTTAAATCGGTCCAAATCATTGTAACATATGAAGTTATTATTCTTAACTAAAAAATAAATGGAATGTGAAAAATTATTGCGTTTTTTTTGTGGGGATATTACCAATAATGGAATAACCATCGATATTGTGCCCCACAAAACTGTATTTCCATCTAAAATTGAAAAGTTCACTTCCATTCCTATTAAGCCAAAGGAAATTGGTTCGAAGAATTTCCATAATAATGCGAAATTCATTCTAACAGGATTCTGAAAACAAAAAGAATTAAATATATTTGTTACAGTCAATAGCCCATACTTGGGACATTGGGTTTGGGTTTTAGATTCCTATATCAAAGAATATATAATATTAAGCAATTAATGATTTAAAAAATATGCCAAAACTTTGAAGGACCCTTGTACTTACCGAATATGATTTGCCTTTCATTAATTTGTTTTTTTGGTTTGTTAAAAAAAAAATTTAACTGTCCCAAGTTAGAAATACCTGCACCTAACTTGGGACACCCCTTTATTTTAATATGTGTACCATGTTTTGACTGCTAGTTTCTAACTGGAGACACCATAAATGTTTTTTTTTAACATACCAATGAAAGTCATTATAGTCTTTAATTTGTTCGTTAATTTTTTTGTCCCAAGTTAGATACTTGTCCCAAATACGGGCTATTGACTGTACAATAATAAAGTGTCAGTGTTGTAAATATTGGAATTATGTACAACATTATATATATAGAATTCTTAGACCATAAAAGATCTTTTATGGTAGAAGGATTATTAATTGTAGACTGACCTATAACGTTTATAGTTTTTTGAGTTCATGAAATGGCGTATTCAGACGGTTTAATCATGATTTTGAACGCTAAGAATGCAGTTTAACTCGAAGATATGATTGCATATATTGTCAAAAGGGTAAGTGAAAATTTTGATGAGATGGATTTGAAAGTAGCAGTTCACAAAATTAATAAGTGTAGGAAAGATTAAATGTCTAGGAGTTTGTATGAAGAAGAATATGTTGATAATAAAGCAATTAACAGAAAGTGCTAACAGAAGCAGTGAAATTTTGAAATATTTTAACGAGAGTTTTACGAAATATTTGGGCGATGATCATAAGTAATCCTCATGTTCAAGTTATATGGAAAAGAAGTTGTGAATTGGCGATGACGATTGAAAAACGAATTCAAATTACGCAAATTACAAATTACTTGAAAGGATTATCGACAACAGAATCTCTCAGAGAATTTGATGTTTACTCGGGTGTCGCGTGGCGGCATCAATGAGGAAGATGAACCGAACAAGACCGAGACGATCGGGGCTGAGCAGTCCAGCTCAGTTTCTCCCTTGGTTAGACTGGAGGCAGCTCCTGCGTCCATGATCACTGAGCGGGTTGGTGAAACCACCGGCTCAGAAAGGGCGAAACCAGTGGGCACCTCACACAGGTCGTCTTCGGATCTGTCCGACTCAATGTTAACGATTCCCACCTGCTCCCCAAATCTAGATGCCTAGAAAGGAGTTTGGAGAGGACCCTGCGACATTAAGGGTAATACAATGCAAATTACACCGTGGAAGGGCTGCAACTGCAGTATTATGCAGGCACCTTGACATGATGCAAAACACCATTGCTCTGATTCAAGAGCCATGGACTATCAACTCAAATGTTTCTGAACAAAGCGGTTCTGTTTTCTTTCTCAGTACTCAGGATCGACCGAGAGCTACAATCTACGTTCCTAGACATATCTCCGCGTATCTCCTGCCGGAAGAATCAAATCGGGACTCCGTTGTAGTCAAGATTCAATGCTTCCTAGCGAAGAAGAAAACGACGCTGACTCTAGCATCTGTCTATCTGCCTATAGAAGAGATGGCTCCTACTGCGGCCTTGACAACATTAGTCAACGCTAGCAAGGTAAATAAATGGCTACTCATTGTATGTTGCGACTCCAACGCTCATTCTGTTGCCTGGGGATGTGACGAAGGAGGTAATAATAAAGAAAAGGTATCGATGATTGAAATTTATTAATTTCTTACAATGTTTAAATCAGTGCTATACGTATTTCGAGCTATAAGCTCTTCATCAGGCACGACTATAAGAGACAATGATGTTAATTAATAGATGTTATATAAGAAATTATTAATATTTACCGTCAATTGAGGAGTAAAACAAAAGTTAACATGTGCACATTACAACGAAACAACATTTCAAACGGATAATGTATAAAATCCTCTACTCAAAAGCGAGTTGCAAAAAGATAAAAAATAACAACGAAAACGAACATGTGACAAAACTCGTGCGTGGGAGTTAAAACAGGACTGAGGTAACAAGAAGATGAGGGCTACCGCGAGTATATAAAGTCAAAAAGTGGGGGGTGGGGAAGGGGGGTTATTAGATAAATTTAAGAAAGTTCCTATATTTGTTGGATTCTGTTATGTCATTCAATAGCAAATCATTATCATTTTTATTATTAATATATATAAAATATTCCTCGTAGAGGTCCATTTCTCTAGATTTTTTAATTTTCTTGAGAAGTTTGGCGTTTATCTAAAGAAGATTTGTGGTTGTTATTCTTTAAATGCTTAAAGAAGGCGGAAGACTCTTTGGTGAAAAGTTCTTTGATTCTGGTTTTAAGGCTTCTACCAGTTTGACCTATGTAAAAATGTTCACATTCATTACATCTCAATTCGTAAACTCCATTGAGTTCTAACTGGTTAAATTTGTGTTTGTTATTAGTAATCAACTGACCTAGTTTGTTATTGGAGGTAAAAGCTGGTATGATATTGTGTTTGAACAGGTTTTTCTTAAATTTAAACTGTAATCCAGGATTAAATGGAATTGAAATGTATTTAGGTGGTGTTTTGTAATGAGGATATAGTAGTTTATTAATGTGATTGTTGTGAACAGTGTTATAAATCTTCTGTATGCCTTTAAGTTTAAATCTGTTATTAAGGCTTATTTTAATGATGTTTTTGAGTTCTGAGATGTAATTTGGTTTGTTTAACGGAGTATTACAGAGTCGATGGAAGGCAAATCTAAAATTGGCCATTTTATGTTGTGCACAGTTATATGGAAGGAGGTAAGACCTTGCTTGAATTTATTACGCGTAATGTCTTGGAAATAATCAACCAAGATTGTGAACCAACGTTCGTCAATGCTAGGTGTCAGACGATTATTGATTTAACCTTGGCATCGGCGAACGTATCTCAAAAGATTAGCAACTGGTGTGTCTGCCAGGAGGCGTTTATGTTTGACCATAGATGGATCACTTTTGATTTAGGATCAATTATGCTTTTGAGAAAGAGGGTCCGGGATCCAAAGCGGACTGACTTGAGCATTTTTGCAAGCTGTCTAAATGAGCAATTGCGAGATTTTCCAGATGCCCTTCCTAGAAATACCGATGAATTGGAAAATTACTCAAACCTCGTGGGCGACACAGTAACTCAGGCCTTCCACAGTGCATGTCCTGAGAGAATTGTGGAAGAGAGAGGAAAGGCTACACTGTGGTGAACTCCTGATTTACATTCACTGAGGGTCACTTGCAGAAAAGCTTTCAATAAAGTAAAACTAACTAGACTGAATTCTGACTGAACCTTGTTCAAAACACACCAGTCAAAGTTCAAACGTTTAGTACGACAAAAGAAACGATAAGCCTGGAGAGGTTTTTGTAAAGAGGTGGAGAGCGATGCTGAGACCTCACGCCTAAACAAAATACTATCTCGCGGCCAAAAACACAGTTGTGTTATTCAAAAAAAGTCTGATGGCAGTTTTGCCAAGGATCCAGAAGAATCGTTACATTTACTAATGGATGTTCATTTTCCAGGTTCTTTGCAAGATTTTTCAATGCTTCTACACCAAGTGGAATTTAACAACTCTCCTACCAGCCAGGACTGGCAGATAACTAACCAGGCTGTACGGAATGAGTTGGTAGAGTGGGCCGTCGGCAGTTTTGAGCCCTTCAAAACACCCGGACCCGACGGTATATTTCCTGCTCTTCTTCAATGGAGCCTAGAGGGTATGAAAATACACTTGATGAGAGTTTTTAAAGCCTGCTCAGCCTTTAATTACGTTCCCATCAGCTGGAGGAAGGTATTAACCTTTACATCAAAGAATGGAAAAAAGGACCCACCGGATCCTAAAGCCTTTCGACCAACTAGTCTCTCATCATTTCTTTTAAAGACGGTTGAAAGACTATGTGAACATTACATTAGAGGGAATGTACTTAAAGCGTTTCCTTTGCACTTGCACCAACATGCTTATATCAAAGGTAAATCTGTGGATAGTGCCCTACACATGGTAATGGGCGCATCGAGCAAGCACTTGACTCGAAAGAGTCCATTCTGGGAACTTTCCTTGACGTAGAAAGAGGATTTCACAAAACCACCTTCAGTAGCATTAACCTGGCACTGGAATCTCGAAGAGTGTCATCGCGGGCTGGATAAAAACAATGCTAAACAATACTTTCACCGCTTCTCTGGCGCTTAATAGTTGATGATCTCATTCGTGAGTTAAATAATAAATAACTCTTCACAGTTGGTTACGCCGACGAGCCACGTCTTGTTAAGAGGTGAACCTGACAATTTTCTTTGTTACAGAATGCAGCAGGCGCTTAAACTTGTTGAACGATGGTGTGAAGAACATACCCTCTCTGTCAATCCTAAAAAGACTGCGACTGTTCGCTTCACCAAACAGACGAAACTGGGACACTTAACGCCACCCAATTTCTGTAATAATCCATTAACCTTTGCTCCAGAGGTTAATCTGGCTATCTGGGTGTTATCTTGGACACAGGACTAACTTGGACATCACACATTAGTTGCAAAACTAAAAAAGCAACGATTGTACTGACCCAGTGCCGAAGGGCTATTGGGAATACTTGGGGACTAAATCCGAAAGTTACAATGTGGATCTACACTTCTGTGATAAGACCCATGGTAGCTCACGGAGCTATAGTTTGGTGCTGAGCACTAAAACATACATATAAAGCTAAATTGCTGCATCAATTGCAACGACTGGCCTGCCTGCTAATCACAGGCGCTATGAGATCTACACCTACGATTGCGATGGAGACTATGCTGTACGTGCTGCCCCTAAATATTTTTATCAGGGAGGTGGCCTCTGGAGTGAGGCTGTTAGTAAACAACCCCTCCTTAAAGCTCGCACAGACTACATTACACCTAATTTCTTAGACACACTTTGGCATTGACACGATACCCCAGAGCAACTCAAGCTCGGGCAAAACGCTGACCATCTACACTGATGGATCAAAGAAGGCTGGAGGTTCCGGAGCGGGAATTTTCTCGCACGATCTCCAGCTGCACCTTTTCACTTCGTTAGGATTGTATTGTACAACTGCTCAAGCCGAATTAACTGCTATAAATATAGCAGCCGATGCGATCATCGACTCCAAAAAAGTCGGCAGAAACATTGTAATCTGCACTGATAGCAGATAGGCTGGCGGTTGGTAGGCACCACACTGCATCATCGTTGGCAATCACTCGAGGAGGCAAACGTATACAACAACGTCACGATAAAGGGGCGAAAAGGACACATCGGAAGTAAAGGACATGATCATGCGGACAGGCTGGCAAAACGGGCGGCTAAAGGTGAACGCGCACCTAGCCGCATCGCACTACCTGCACGCGACGCACGAAACGAATTTTAAAATTTTTTATATGATATATGTAGTACCGCACACCTATCAGCACCGTACAGCCGCATTTTAATAAAATGCTGTGGATGTACGAATTCAATATATGAATGCGTATGATGTCATCAGAATCACTACGTTCGATGCGTACAGGGCGATTCTGATAACGTCAAGTAAGTCAACTTCAACGTAAGGTCCTTATGTTTCCTCTAGCTCCCCTCATGTTCTTTATTCTACGCATGTCACACAGCCTTACATGATCATTTTTTGACCAGTAACATATGTCTTCTCTTAAAAAATTATGTAAAGC
Source organism: Onthophagus taurus (assembly GCF_000648695.1). NCBI lineage: Eukaryota > Metazoa > Arthropoda > Insecta > Coleoptera > Scarabaeidae > Onthophagus > Onthophagus taurus. The sequence continues at coordinate 12,192 of NW_019281288.1, read as the reverse complement.
AAAACTGACACTACATAATACTGCAAAGCGGTGCGAACAACGCGGTTCGTTCGATGCGGCGCGTGCGGTTCGAATAGATGTGCGAGATCGTACACAAATTCGTTTCGTGTGGCTCGGGCGATTAGTGCGGTGCGGGTAGGTGCGCGTTCACCTGTACAAGTCACCGATCTCCCCTGAACAGTTTGTACCACTAGTTGTTAATACAGCATCAAAACTCCATCTCCCATCGAGCTTTTTGCGACAGATGGGATGGGACAGCAGCAGGTGTCTTTGCTAAGAAAGTTTTGCTCTACCCTGATCGGAAAAGATCTACTCAGTTTCTGGGAAAATCAAAAAGTGACTTGAAGCTTCCCTCTCTTCCACTTCCTGACCGGACACTGCAGGTTACGTAAGCACATGTTTTACATGAAGTTGGCGAATATACCCCTCTGTAGAGGGTGTGAAATGGAAGACGAGACGGTAAGTCATATTGTTTGTGATTGTCCCAACCTCGCGTACTTAAGGGAATCCATTTTCGGAGTACCATGGCTCCAAATTTCGGATATAAGGATATAAGATTGGGCTGGTTTTCTGACCCTTGAATGAACAGTAAATTGTGGGGACGTACAAAGGGCCCGCTGGGGCCTAAGTGCTGTGAAGAAACACTCCTACGTGAAACTACATACATACATACCGATCGAACAGGCAGGTTTCAAACTTTGACCAGGTCCTCTCACTTTCAACTTATATTGAAGCGGGATTCTAAAGAAAGTGCAGAACTTCTGCTGCATTCATTGATCTGCCGGTTGCCTTCGACACAGGAAGGCATGATTTGTAAGTCCTTCCGTGTTATCGGTTAACAACTCGCCTGCTAAATAATATGCCGAATAACAGAACGTTATGGGTCCGATGTGAGCTTACCAAGAAAACTCTAGAACGGCCTGCTACAAAAGTCGGTGCTCGCACCGCTCCTCTTTAACCTATATATCGCAAATGTGCTATAAGCAAGATGTAATAAGCAATACGATTTTTTTCATTGCAATAAGATGTAGATTTTTCAAAGAATCAGAGGAGATTCTGACAGCCGACCTAGATAGGCTGGGAAGGTACTTCCGGAAATGCTACCTTCAACCAAACGCAAGCAAAAATGAGGTAGCATATTTCCATCAAAACAATAAACTCGTCGACTGAAAACTTAGAATACAATTCGAGACCATATGGATTACAAAAACATCTTGAGCAACTGAAACCTACCAATACATGAACAGATTGAGGATGCCAACTCTACCAGCCTCTGATCCAGATAGCCACCTATCAAAGCAGCAGCCACTGCCATAGATGAAGAATTTAGCCTGACTAACATTCGACATCAAGAATGAATAGCAAAGTAGAACAATCAGATCCCATGTATTATTCAAAAGCATGGTTTTAATTTACCACGCAAAACCTGGTCAATTCTAAATCAAACAGTGACACATATTATAAAAGATTGCCCTAGGACAGCATATGATTGATTTCTTGTTGGCGACTCCAGAATCAAATTCTTACATAAACGAACTAAATGTTTGTTTGTAATCGGAATCGTAAATGTGATTTTAATTGCAATTTTAATGGTATATTGTTTTTATATTATTTCATTTTGTTTTATATTTTATATTCTGATTGTGCGACTGTAACATTACGGAAGCATTACCATCCATGGATAACGGATAATATAAAATTGCTTATGAAGTTGAGGAACAATGCTTATTCTAAATTTAAAGCAACTAATACAGCTGCTGATTTTAATTATTACATGCAATTGCGAAACTTTACTACCAATTCAATTCAACGTGAAAAACGGGCATTTCTATCCCAATTATCACTAGAGAATAACGCCCGACAGCTTTGGAATACGTTCAGAATGTTTGGCATTGTTCGCGGGAGATCCCAAGTGACATTTGTTCACAAAATAATAGTATTGGCAATCAGGAGCTAATTAAGTATTATAATTCTAATCGTTTACTCACTATTGACCAGGAACTCTCGTTCAGTGTAGCTTCAGAAGTAGAGGTACTTAACGCGTTGAACTCTATAAAAACAAATGCTATTGGTTATGACAATATAAGTAGGCAAATGTTGCAGATGTGCTGTCCTACTATCCTGCCCTACTTATGTCACATTTTCAATTTTTGAATAGAGCATGGTGTTTATCCTGATTTGTGGAAAATAGCTTCGGTTATTCCGGTACCTAAGAAGAGCTGTTTTAAGGATTTGAATGATTTCAGATCTATTAGTATTCTGCCAGTGCTTTCAAAAGTTTTCGAGAAAATTATTGCTGCCAGAATTTGGAAACATGTTGATTCATTTCTCATTCTGTCTAACAAGCAGTCAGGTTTTCGAAATGGATTTAGTTATACATCTGCTCTTCTTGACGTGACGGATGACATGCTGAGAGGAATTGATAGTGGGTGTATCACACCTCTTGTGTTGCTTGATTTTTCAAAGGCATTTGACACTCTACATCACTTAACTCTTATTTCAATATTGCATTACGTTGGGTTCTCCCCATTGGCTGTTCATCTGATTAGTAATTACTTAGTCCATCGATCTCAGTTTGAAAAGGTGGATGGCAAGTGTTCAGAAACAATCCCTATGATATCCGGTGTACCACAGGGGTCTATTCTGGGTCCGATATTGTATTTAATACACAAATCTAATCTTACTAGTCAATTAAAATTTTGCAAAAGTCATACATGTATGTATGCAGATGATACGCAAGTTTATTATACCTTTAATAGGGACAATGTTCGGAACGCAGAAATATGTATCAGTGCTGACCTTGATAGACTGCTTAGTTATGTTAAGAGGCACTGTCTTACCAAGTCATATGTTGTTGTTTTTAGTGCGGATGTGGTGAAGGATTCTTTAGATTTGCGACTTGACAATGTTAAACTTGGCATTTCATCTGAGGCTAGCAATCTTGGAATCATTTTAGATTCAGATCTGAGATTCAGGAGACATATTAGTGGACTTCTACAGCGTGCATATTCTGCTATCAAGATCTTATATAGTAGTAGACAAATGTTGAGCCAGAAATTGAAAATCCATTGTTGTGAAGCGCTTGTACTCTCTTTATTTAATTTTGGAGACGCCCTATACCACTCCTGTATTGATAGTACGTATAGGGATAGGATTCAGAGAGTGCAAAATACTTTAAAAAGCGTGACAGGATTTCTCATACATTGTCCTGGGCAGGTTGGCTTAATATGTACAGGCGTCGAGTCTTACACACATTGTGCTTATATCATAGAGTTTTGTTGTTTAAAATTCCTCCTTATTTATACAATAAGATTTCTTTCCGGATTGACGTTCATAACATTAATATCAGGCGTCAATGCATTCCTGGACGATTCCACGGAATGCGATTCCGAATTCTTTAAGGCTGGAGAATGTGCGTGATTTTAGGACTAAGTTGAGAGGTTACCTATTTAAAAAACAACTCACCGGTGCTGGAAATTGCTCGTGGGAGTCGGACTGTTTATTCTAGAATGTTCTTAGAAGTCCTTAAAAATGATTATTCTATAAGATTGGTATAATTTCCAGAACATGCAACTACAATTTATTATAAATTGAATTTATATATTTGTGCTGGGATTGTGGGTGATGTCATTATTGGAACAGTTTTTTTGACCTTATTAGTTGATAGTCATAGATAAGGTCAGCATTTGGAAGGATTGGACTTATTTGCAGGTGACGTTCAGTAAAATATCAAAATAAAAGTATGGTACTTGCATAATGGTGTCCTATCGCAAAGTAGATATGCCGTGAAAGTACTTTAGGGGTCTGTTTCTGGGAACAGTGGATCGAATAAGACGTGAAAATACCGGAATATAAGAAGATATGTCTTGGCTCTCGGCAGCTATATTTTTAGATAACTTTGCTCTGAAATACACAATAATCGAGAGAGCATTAATCTCTAACAATAAGAATAATTTTCATTATTTCAATCCACTTGAAACGACGACTCTTAATGAAAAACTCTTTAAACACAGTAATTTCTAAGGAACTCGATATGAAAGAGCAGTGAGCAATCAAGATCAACAATTGTGCCATCAATTGACAAACATTTCACAACCAACAGAATATCTCCTGTGCAGTCTGTGGATGTCCCACAGATCATCTATGACGCAACTTACGTGAACTAGCGCTATAACCAAGGTTGCTTTTTTATTCTCTCTCTTTACTACGATTAACTCTCCAAAATCGTTGACGTGATCGAAACTGGAGATGATCGCGAATTGAGAACGACCGCAAAAGCAACACTACAAGAGTAGGCATACAAAGGCAATCTTCTTGTCCCAAAAATTAAAAAAACTTTGAAGAAGTTTGCCATAAAACTCTCCATTGTATATGATACTCCTCGTTGAGGTATTTGAATGTTATGTCTCATACTAAACTTCTCATAATTCTTAGTTCTTAATTTGTTTAAATCTACTAATTATTAAACAATGAATAAGTTACCGAAATTTTATACATATTTTACGTAGTAATACTTTTGATGTCATGGTTATTTTAAGCTTACCTGGTTGTCCCATCCTTGCTTTCTCCATCCAATACTAGCTACAAAAGCAGCTATAATACAACCCAAAGCCCCAGCACCTCCATAACCCAAAGCGTCACTTCCTAACGCACAAACAACACAACCCAAACCCAACAGTAACGTTCTTAACGTTACTAGATATTTCTCCTTTTTACTTGGAATGTATTGACATAATAACCCCCAGGCAATTCCATAACTTACACCCATTGCAATTACAATAGGTCCTTGTAAAATTTGCATGGTTAAAGAACCTAAAATTAATACAAATTAAGTATGAAACCTAATAAAATGTTGTGAAAGTTTTTACCGGTACTAAAAATTATTCCAATGACAATTCCAAAAAATGCAATACAAATGATGTCGTTTAAAGTTGATGCCGCAATGACTAAAGTATGGATGCCTTTATTAATTCCATATCCCATATCTTGTAGTTGAAAAAGACAAGGGATTATGACGGCTGGTGAGACGGCAGCCAAGAGTAACCTTGAAGCAACGTTACAAATCTTTTCAACACCAAATTGAACATTCTTAAAACGCGATATAAATTCCTACCCAAGAAGGATTCCCCATAACCACGGAAAATCTAATAAGCAATAAGCCGCGACGGCTACTCCAGCCACTTCAACAGCAACAGGAACGAAGGCTAAGTTTAGAACCATCCAAGACATTTTCTTTAAGGCTTTTGGATCTAAACCTAATCCAGCCGGTAACATTATATTCACAAGGGCGAGTTGACTAAAAAAAGAATTAGGGAATTTTAATAATTTTTTAATAAGAATTTTTAAAAACTTACCGAAGAATTGCTGTGAATTTTCTGTAATTACCTTCGATTTGTAAAAAATCAACGTTTCTTAAAAGAACTCCCATCAGTAGCATTCCAACCATAGGAGGAAGTTTTATTAAACTTGTTAGCCATCCAGTTATTTTTGCAGATATAAATAAAATCTAAAAGTTGTATTTATATTATGCGTCATTAGACGCACGGCTAAACCCGAAACGTTTTAGTTCTAGGTTTAGTGTTAGTTGTAGTTTTAATTGTTATGCAGCGCTAGACCAAGAACTAGAATCATTAGGAATGTTAAGAGACGTATGGCTAAACCCAAATGTTTCTAGTTCTAGGTCTAATGTTAGTTCTAGTGACAGTGAAAATGTAAAACTAGCACTAACACTATACCTAGAACTAGAATCATTTGGGTTTAGCCGCACGTCTCTAAAGACGGCTAAACCCAAATGATTATAGTTCTAGGTATAGTGTTAGTTCTAGATAATAGCAATGCTAGTGTAAAACTAGAACTAACACTAGACCTAGAACTAGAAACATTCGGGTTTAGCCGTGCGTCTTCGCAACCCAACCCAACCCAACCCAACCCGAAACTTTCTAGTTCTAGGTCTAGTGTTAGTTCTAGTTTTAATTGTTATGCAGTGCTAGACCTAGAACTCGAATCATTCGGGTTTAGCCGTTTTAAGAGACGTACGGCTAAACCCAAATGCTTGTAGTTTTAGGTCTAATATTAGTTCTAGTGACAGTGCAAGTGTAAAACTAGAACTAACACTATACCTAGAACTAGAATCATTTGGGTTTAGCCGCACGTCTCTAAAGACGGCTAAACCCAAATGATTCTAGTTCTAGATATGGTGTTAGTTCTACATAGTAACAGTGCTAGTGTAAAACTACGTCTTCAGACACACGGCTAAACCCGAATGTTTCTAGTTCTAGGTCTAATGTTAGTTCTGGTGACAGTGCAAGTGTAAAACTAGAACTAACACTATATCTAGAACTAGAATCATTTGGGTTTAGTCGTCTTTAGAGACGTGCAGCTACACCTATATGTTTCTAGCTCTAGGTCTAATGTTTGTTCTAGTGACAGTCCAAGTGTAAAACTAGAACTAACACTATACATAGACGTAGAATCATTTGGGTTTAGCCGCACGTCTCTAAAGACGACTAAACCCGAATGATTCTAGATCTAGGTATAGTGTTAGTTCTATATAATAACAGTGCTAGTGTAAAACTAGAACTAACACTAGACCTAAAACTAGAAACATTCGGGTGTAGCTGTCTTAAGAGACGTACGGCTAGACAGAATGTTTCTAGTTCTAGGTATAATGTTATTTCTAGTGACAATGCAAGTGTAACACTAGAACTAACATTATACCTAGAACTAGCATCATTCGGGTTTAGCCGTCTTTAGAGACGTGCGGCTAAACCCGAATGATTCTAGTTCTAGGTATAGTGTTAGTTCTATATAACAACAGTGCTAGTGTAAAACTAGAACTAACACTAGACCTAAAACTAGAAACATTCGGATTTAGCCGTTTTAAGAGACGAACCCAAATGTTTAGTTTTGGGTTTAAGTTTTGGTCTGATGACGCACGGCTAAACCCGAATGTTTCTAGTTCTAGGTCTAGTGTTAGTTCTAGTTTTAATTGTTATTAAGCGCTAGATTGTTGTATATTTTTATTTAAGTAGTTGAAAGGTTAAGTATACGTATTAGAAAATTACGTATGTTAGATTATATAGCAGAACTAGAATATACAGATAAGTTGGGATTAAGTTGATAACTTGTAAGTTGTTAAATATACATAGTTGTAGAAGAAGTTGAAAGATTTAACAATTAAGAAGGCTTGTAGACATAAATAACAACTTGTGAAAACTAGATATTTAAAGAAAGATAAAGTAATTATAGGACAAGAATTGTGTGTTGTAGGGTAATGGAATTATAATTAAGAATTAATTTTGTATACCAATGGAGAATTTGTATTATGAAGGATTCGATAAGAATTTATTTATAATACTTTATTATTTATTATACCGAACTTTTTTTTGATCTGATGTGTACTTTTTCAGAAGAAAGTTTAGAGTGGACTGATCTAGATAACTTAAAAGATTTTTATATTTTCTCTGTTGAGTTGATTTGGCTATATATCGGATTCAAGGTGAGGTTTTCGGGGTAACCAATTGAATACCTGACTAGCAGTAACATTAGGATATCGGGAGTAAACAGCACTTCGTACGTGACTACAGAGAAATATCTCTCCATATCAACACACCTCCAACATTGAATTGTATACTAAGAGCAAAGCGGCATTGGGGATATCGTCCGCCAGATCTTCTCAAAATTCTAACATATCCAAAAGGTCATGATTTCCTAGGCGTAGCATAATAATATAATCCTCAAAGGTCCAATTACGTTCAAAGACGTTTCAGTAAAGACTATGTACCTCCTCAAATTCTAGACCACTTCTCACCTTCTCCGGCGTGATACTTCGGTCATTTAGGATTGTTTCAACATGATCGGATGGAAGGATACATTCCTCATAGTTAAGAAGACGTGGTACTCTCGCGCGCTTGTAATCTCACAAACCAGAGGATTAGATAGCTATAATTCAGTTTTATAGGTTAAGAGCATCTCGTATACTAATCTTACAAAACACTCGCCCAACACCTCAAGCGAAAGATCCGTCCGTAACTTAGTTTAGACCTTTTCAAATGATAATCAATTGCCATAAAACTCTCCATTGTATGTGTCCTAACAGACGTACGGCTAAACCCTAATGTTTCTAGCTTTAGGTCTAATGTTAGTTCTAGTGACAGTGCAAGTGCAAAATTATAACTAACACTATACCTAGAACTAGAATCATTTGGGTTTTAGCCGTCTTTAAAGACGTGCGGCTAAACCCAAATGATTCTAGTTCTAGGTATAGTGTTAGTTCTACATAATAACAGTGATAGTATAAAACTATGTCCTCAGACGCACGGCAAAACCTCAATGTTTCTACTTCTAAGTCTAGTGTTAGTTCTAGTTTTAATTGTTATGCAGTGCTACACCAAGAACCAGAATTATTCAGGTTTAGCCGTCTTAAGAGATGTACGGCTAAACCCAAATGTTTCTAGTTCTAGGTCTAATGTTAGGTCTAGTGACAGTGCAAGTGTAAAATTAGAACTAACACTATACCTAGAACTAGAATCATTCGGGTTTAGCCGTCTTTAGAGACGTACGGCTAAACCCAAATGTTTCTAGTTCTAGGTCTAATGTTAGTTCTAGTGACAGTGCAAGTGTAAAACTAGAACTAACACTATACCTAGAACTAGAATCATTTGGGTTTAGCCGTCTTTAGAGACGTGCGGCTAAACCCAAATGATTCTAGTTCTAGGTATAGTGTTAGTTCTACATAATAACAGTGCTAGTGTAAAACTATGTCCTCAGACGCACGGTTAAACCTCAATGTTTCTACTTCTAGGTCTAGTGTTAGTTCTAGTTTTAATTGTTATGCAGTGCTAGACGAAGAACTAGAATCATTCGAGTTTAGTCCTCTTAAGAAACATACGGCTAAACCCAAATGTTTCTAGTTCTAGATCAAATGTTAGTTGTAGTGACAGTGCAAGTGTAAAACTAGAACTAACACTATACCTGGAACTAGCATCATTTGGGTTTAGCCGTCTTTAAAGACGTGCGGCTAAACCCAAATGATTCTAGTTCTAGATCTAATGTTAGTTGTAGTGATAGTGCAAGTGTAAAACTAGAACTAACACTATACCTAGAACTAGAATCATTCGGGTTTAGCCGTCTTAAGAGACGTACGGCTAAACCCAAATGTTTCTAGTTCTAGGTCTAATGTTAGTTCTAGTGACAGTGCAAGTGTAAAACTAGAACTAACACTATACCTAGAACTAGAATCATTCGGGTTTAGCCGTCTTTAGAGACGTGCGGCTAAACCCAAATGTTTCTAGTTCTAGGTCTAATGTTAGTTCTAGTGACAGTGCAAGTGTAAAACTAGAACTAACACTATACCTAGAACTAGAATCATTCGGGTTTAGCCGTCTTTAGAGACGTGCGGCTAAACCCAAATGTTTCTAGTTCTAGGTCTAATGTTAGTTCTAGTGACAGTGCAAGTGTAAAACTAGAACTAACACTATACCTAGAACTAGAATCATTCGGGTTTAGCCGTCTTTAGAGACGTGCGGCTAAACCCAAATGTTTCTAGTTCTAGGTCTAATGTTAGTTCTAGTGACAGTGCAAGTGTAAAACTAGAACTAACACTATACCTAGAACTAGAATCATTCGGGTTTAGCCGTCTTTAGAGACGTGCGGCTAAACCCAAATGTTTCTAGTTCTAGGTCTAATGTTAGTTCTAGTGACAGTGCAAGTGTAAAACTAGAACTAACACTATACCTAGAACTAGAATCATTCGGGTTTAGCCGTCTTTAGAGACGTGCGGCTAAACCCAAATGTTTCTAGTTCTAGGTCTAATGTTAGTTCTAGTGACAGTGCAAGTGTAAAACTAGAACTAACACTATACCTAGAACTAGAATCATTCGGGTTTAGCCGTCTTTAGAGACGTGCGGCTAAACCCAAATGTTTCTAGTTCTAGGTCTAATGTTAGTTCTAGTGACAGTGCAAGTGTAAAACTAGAACTAACACTATACCTAGAACTAGAATCATTCGGGTTTAGCCGTCTTTAGAGACGTGCGGCTAAACCCAAATGTTTCTAGTTCTAGGTCTAATGTTAGTTCTAGTGACAGTGCAAGTGTAAAACTAGAACTAACACTATACCTAGAACTAGAATCATTCGGGTTTAGCCGTCTTTAGAGACGTGCGGCTAAACCCAAATGTTTCTAGTTCTAGGTCTAATGTTAGTTCTAGTGACAGTGCAAGTGTAAAACTAGAACTAACACTATACCTAGAACTAGAATCATTCGGGTTTAGCCGTCTTTAGAGACGTGCGGCTAAACCCAAATGTTTCTAGTTCTAGGTCTAATGTTAGTTCTAGTGACAGTGCAAGTGTAAAACTAGAACTAACACTATACCTAGAACTAGAATCATTCGGGTTTAGCCGTCTTTAGAGACGTGCGGCTAAACCCAAATGTTTCTAGTTCTAGGTCTAATGTTAGTTCTAGTGACAGTGCAAGTGTAAAACTAGAACTAACACTATACCTAGAACTAGAATCATTCGGGTTTAGCCGTCTTTAGAGACGTGCGGCTAAACCCAAATGTTTCTAGTTCTAGGTCTAATGTTAGTTCTAGTGACAGTGCAAGTGTAAAACTAGAACTAACACTATACCTAGAACTAGAATCATTCGGGTTTAGCCGTCTTTAGAGACGTGCGGCTAAACCCAAATGTTTCTAGTTCTAGGTCTAATGTTAGTTCTAGTGACAGTGCAAGTGTAAAACTAGAACTAACACTATACCTAGAACTAGAATCATTTGGGTTTAGCCGTCTTTAGAGACGTGCGGCTAAACCCAAATGATTCTAGTTGTAGGTATAGTGTTAGTTCTGCATAATAACGGTGCTAGTGTAAAACTACGTCCTCAGACGTACGGCTAAACCCGAATGTTTCTGGGTTTAGTGACAGTTCTTGTTTTAATTGTTATGCAGTGCTAGACCAAGAACTAGAATCATTCGGGTTTAGCTTTCTTAAGAGACGTGCAGCTAAACCTGAATGATTCTAGTTCTAGATCTAATGTTGTTCTAGTGACAGTGTAAGTGTAAAACTAGAACTAACACTATACCTAGAACTACAATCATTTGGGTTTTGCCGTCTTTAGAGACGTGCGGCCAAACCCAAATGATTCTAGTTCTAGGTATAGTATTAGTTCTACATAGTAACAGTGCTAGTGTAAAACTAGAACTAACACTAGACCTAGAACTAGAAACATTCTGGTTTAGCCGTCTTTAGGGACGTGCGGCTAAACCCAAATGATTCTAGTTCTAGGTATCGTGTTAGTTCTACATAGTAACAGTGCTAGTGTTAGTTCTAGTTTTAATTGTTATGCAGCGCTAGACCAAGAACTAGAATCATTCGGGTTTAGCTGTCTTAACAGACGTACGGCTAAACCCAAATGTTTTTAGGTCTAATGTTAATTCTAGTGACAGCGCAAGTGTAAAACTAGAACTAGCACTATACCTAGAACTACAATCATTTGGGTTTTGCCGTCTTTAGGGACGTGCGGCTAATCCCAAATGATTCTAGTTTTAGGTATAGTGTTAGTTTTACATAGTAACAGTGTTAGTGTAAAACTAGAACTAACACTAGACCTAGAACTAGAAATATTCGGGTTTAGCCGTGCGTCTTCAGACGCACGGCTAAACCCGAAACTTTCTAGTTCTAGGTCTAGTGTTAGTTCTAGTTTTAATTATTATTAAGCGCTAGATTGTTGCATATTTTTATTTAAGTAGTTGAAAGGTTAAATATACGTATTAGACAAGTACGTATATTAGATTATAGTATAGCAGAACTAGAATATACAGATAAGTTGGGATTAAGTTGATAACTGGTAAGTTGTTAAATATACATAGTTGTAGAAGAAGTTGAAAAATTTAACAATTAGGAAAGCTTGTAGATATAAATAAGAACTTGTGAAAACTAGATATTTAAAGAAAGATAAAGTAACTATAGAACAAGAATTGTGTGTTGTGGGGTAATGGAATTATAATTAAGAATTAATTTTGTATACCAATGGAGAATTTGTATTATGAAGGATATAATAACATAAAAATTATTGAAAAATGCATACTGATGATAGTATTTATGCAAACTTTGCACGGTTTTGTTTGCTTAAAAATCGACTTAAGAATCGTTAAAAATAAGTTTAATAAAATATATTAATTAATTAACTTACAGCTAACTG
>NW_019281287.1:0-23737 GCF_000648695.1 Onthophagus taurus | reverse complement strand
GTGTTATCAACGTGAACGGTAATTTATATCTAGAAAAAATCTATGTTTATCTAAATGATTATAGATTTACTTGTTACAGTATTCAAAATGTCAGGATTAACATATCCTTCATTAAAACCTTTCTATAATAGACCGTGGGATGAGTGGTTTAAAGAAGTGGATAAATGTAAAATAACTTGTAAGTAAACTTGTAATTAAAATTTTATTTTCATTTTTATTTATTACATCAAAATAGCTGATGATAAGTTTGAAGACAAAACCGTAAATTCCTCAGTAAGCTTGCTACCTAGAAAAGATATCCTCTTGTATGGTACCTGTCCAAAAACTGATGTGCGTGTTTTGTGTCGTTGCGAGCGATGCAACAAACTATTAATGCCCGTCGCCTATGTGAAACATATGAACGATAAGCATGGGCCTGATCAGCATCCCCAGTCGGTACCTGTTGCGCAACCGGACACCAGTTTACTCAAAAAGAAATATTCCCATTCGAAGAATAAGAAGAAAATCAATCCACCGCCAGTTCCACTTCCCCCCTTATTTCAGGTACCTTTTAAGTGCAACCTTTCTTGAATAACTTCGACTCGTATTAACCTTCGAATAATTATTCATAAATTACTTTATTTTGCAGACGTACGAAGCGCCAGTACCGGCGTCCCCAATCCAAGCACCGGCAGCCTCAACTGCAACGACAAATTCAGCAACAGCAACTGCCACAAAACGGCCGCCACAGTCCCGTCCGGGGCGTCCGCGACGACAACCGCCGTCTCGACAGTCGTTTGTGCAGCAGCAACGTGCGAGGGGAAATCAGGTGCCATGCAACCGGTGCACGCTGCCATATCAGAGCACGAGGTACTCGCTGAGGCCGCGCCAAACCCCGTCAGTCCTGCCGGGGTCGACACGCATTTTACGGACGGCTACTGCATTGTCCTCAACGTCCCGGTGTCTAACTCCACCGCCTCCTCCTCCTCCTGGTCGTCATCTTTGTCGAAACACTAAAAGTCCAAAAACAGCTTCAAGAAGGTTAAAGAATTCGACCCGGACAAGTACTGCGGAGTTTTGAGAGGAATAAGGACCCTGGTTAAGATCTATCACGTGCTCTAATCATATGGTAATTATGAATTTTTACAGTTGCTTATCTGCTAGTACGACGGAAACTTGTGTTCCTTTGTTTACGACATACACTGTTGGAAATAATTCACGAGCACACCCTATATAATCTGAACGCGTGAAGATAAATCCATAACATTTGCGGAGCACAAAGGTTTACTGTAGACGAGTTTCGAGTTGTTCCGTCGCGGCATTGTTGACTGAGCCGCCCTTCCAAGTGGAACATTCCGTCGCTATGTAGACTGAAGTGAATGGAAATTACCATCGTTCCGTGAAATTGCGCGTCGTCTCGAGCGGTCGTTATCGGCAGTGCAACGGGCATAGCGAGAATTTTCTGAGGTAGGACATAGGTACCTTCAGCCGCGGCCGCGACCCCAATACACGAGGATCGCGCTCTTACAAGGAGGTTGAATGCAGATATTTTTAATAATATTAACTTTAGAACTAGATCCTCCAACGTTTGCCGACGAATGTGGTTGTATTGTAGTAGTAGATTTTACCCAACTAACAATATTAATTTTTGGTACAAAATTTTTCATATTTTCCTGGCTACTATCATTGATACTAAAAACAAGGTTACTACTAATACTGCTATTGATAATTTGAGAACTTTGCGATCGTTGTGAAAATGAATGTTTATATATTTCATATTTTCGAGACCTTCTTGAAGAGGAATGGGTAGAAATGGTTTGACTTGATATGATATTTTCCGGAATTAGATTAGTATTTTGTTGAGTATCGTCTTTGCGAGCCTCAATCGTTTCGGCTTTTTGAATCATAAGTTGTTCTAAGTCGCTCCCAAGGCCGTTGTAGAATGCTTTAAACAGTTCACCATCCATAAATGATGTGTCTTCTACTTTGTTTATTGTATATGTATCTGTAAAAATTTATAAATTTAAATATATTTCCTTAGTTAAACCACACCATTACACATTTTTTAAATGTGTGATGTCTCAAACAACAGTGCGTTAAAGTAACGAAAGCATGCGTTAAAGCAGTGCGTTAAAGTAACGAAAGCGTGCGTTAAAGTAAATCCCATTTAAAATGCATTGTTCTTTAACGCACGCTTTCGCAGCGTTTCCTTAACAAACAGATATAAACAAATAATTTTAAAATATTCTATGAAACTGTGAGTGAAGTATTTTTTTTTGCGCACTCATGCGATATACAGCACTCGCTTTGGTCGTGCTCTATATCGCGTTCGTGCTAGTAGCCTCGGCCGCAAGCGGCCTCGGCTATTACGGGTTATAACAATAATATTATTTATTTATTATTATTATTATTATATATATATATATATATAGCAAGTAATAACCCCGTCTTAGCATAAAACACCTTCGTCTCTCCGTTCAATTTAACAAAAAATCCATTTTGTACAAGAACGGTAAGAAAATCATACCATAAGATTTTTACATTTATTCAAGTTTATAAAATAATGAAATATATGTAACACCCTGGCACGTTTTCATATCGTTGTGTTAGTACAAAATGTATTAAAATAGAAAACTATTTACTTACTTATCCTGTCTTATATAGTATTAAAAATTATAAATGAGATAAATTATGACTTACATATTATATTTGAGTTGGTTCTCCTGACAAGCACTCGTGTGAAGTACTGACACTTTTTCAACTTCATACCTCCGATATATATATTCATTTTTGTCACCCTCCTTGATATCTTAAAACCACTTCTACTTTCGAAAGGAATCAATTTTAATAAATTATACTTGATTAATAAAAGCATATGGTTTTTTACCAAATACAGATCACTTTTTTATGAAACGTATCTGAAATTTATACGGTAATTCTTAAAGGTTAACTTTTCGATAATTTAAAGTGACTATAACTCTGCATTAAGACCTGCTTACAACCAAATATTGGTTTCACTTTCACCTTCATAAAAGCGCAATTTTAATAAAACCCAATACGAGTTTTACCAAAATACGGATCAGTTTAATGATACTTATCTGAAATTTATACTGTAAGTCTTAACAGTTACCTTTTTCATAATTTAAAGTCAATTGATTAATAACTCAGTATTATAATCTAATGAATATAAATTATTATATCGCAAATGATTATAATTTCTCATTTTTCAATTTTATAATTACATATTTATAAGGGTAGCAAAGTAATTTTGGTAAAAAATAAAAAAAAATATTTTGATGAGATCTTTTATTTTAATAAAATGATCTTTACAAATTAAAATTTTATAAATAAATTAATGATAATAATATGTTAAATATACAGTTGAATGAACAAAAAAAAACTTAATTTATGTATACATACATATATTTACACTTTATTATTTCTTATTTAAATTACATAATGAACAGTCTATTTTTGAAGGTGGTGGTCCATCCATATGAGTTGCCCAGATATCTAAATTGTAATGTTCAAAACAGGGAAGCTTTCTTAGAAGTATATCTTCTTTATGATATCTAGATGGTAGTTGGAACCATATTTGTGCAAGGTGGCATGGTTTCACTTTTTCCGCATAGTAATGAATCGGTAGATATGCGAGCTCATATTTTGAAATGTTATTAAAGCATCCATCCCTTTCATAACGACGCATAATTTCAAATACTTTTTCTATTAGAAACGATGATAAACCTATCCTATTTAATATATTCCATATACACTCCATGATGGTTTTGACTGAAGTGATATTTAAATAATTTAAACGTACCTTTATATGTTTTCATTATTAATCTGATGGGTATATGTAACAATTGGGAATAGATATGTAACATTTGTAAGAGCGCACATACTAGGACTTTTTTTATGAAAGGTACACATCGGAACTTTTAATTCTAATTTACAGTCATTTTCCCCTATTATTGTAATCTTTCTTCCTAAAATATTTCCCAGAAAGCAAGCCTTTTCATCACCTTTTACATATACAGTATCGATGTATCGACATAAAAACTTCACTATATCATCGAAATGTGATATCGGAGTAAAACCTTCACGCCAATCAATACAATGGTGGTTGGACATTAACCAATTTGATGTATTTCTATACTTTGGTGGTATAGAAGAAAAACTACAACTTGGTTCGAATATAAAATGACTCACACAATTTTCATTATCGTACGATGCCAATTCTTTCGGCACAAACTCGTGATCACTTATCTTAAATCCTTGAATATCCAATATTATGAAATCCTTTCTACCCATCTTTTCTACAGCTAAACTACCGAACTACTAACAAAAGCATATAAATGATCGTATTTTATACATACTTTTTCCACGCGTGACCTTGACCTTGGTTGTTCCAGGAGGAGGTGTTGACTTCAAGGGACCAGAAACGGTTAAGGTCACTGAGCGTGACCTCGACGTCATGACCAAGGTCACGTGGAGAAGTATGAATAAAAAATATATATTGTAATGTTTTTCCAAATGGACTGCAAATAGTCCCTCTTCTTTTGAGAAGAATTATTTTAATGAAAACAACATTACTAAATTTTATAATAATTTGTTTTTTTATTAAATTGAAAAAAAATTTAAATCTTTAAACAGAATTGTCGAATTATCTCAGGGTTAAGGCGGATTCTGGTAATACTGTCAAGACAAACATGTACACAACTTAAGGTGCAATCAAATTGAGATGTTGTCGACAAAATTAACAAAATATACTGATTATATAAACAAATATTCTAAATTAGTTGATTCGAAGTAATATTTATCAACTCGGATATGTTATGGTCTTAAACAACTCGTCAAATATTAAATTAATTAGGAAATTGTAATCGTAATCTCAAAATTTATATTGAACTTATCAAGAACTTCTCTTATTGAAGGTAAGAAGAGTTTTTTTCTTTAAAAAATGTATCAACAAAAACAATAAATTATAAAAAAAAATAACTTAGCCAATTTGTTTCTATGGGAACTTTGGAGGTCAAACTCAGAATAATATTTTCTTCGTGACAGGTGATGGTTGGATTCAGGATTGAGAACCAATTTTTCTCTTCACTAGTGATGATGGTTTCTACCAGAAACGGAACCAATTGCTTTACTTGATCAGGAGCGAATTTAATCGTTTCTTCGAAATTATTGAACAGGAACGGATATTCTTCTTTAATAGGAACAAGATGAATTGTTTTTTTTCAGAGTTAAACAGGAACGGATATATTTTTTTAAACTCGTTAACACGTTGATTTAAATAATTTTCAGCAGAGCAAAAAAAATGTGTGTGTTTCTTTAGACAACAGGAAGCACACTCTTTTTGTTGATAAATTCCGTTTTTCGGATGTTAAATTTCCAAATAACCTCTCCTGATTGGTTAAATTTATGGATTTGGAATTTGTGTCTTAGTTTTTTCAATGTAGCCAACTTTGACATTTGAAATGTCTCTAATTCAATTTGTCAAATTATTATTTAAATTTTTAAAATTATTTATAATTATGCGTGATATTTCGTAATTTTGATGCTCTTTTAAATCAATTTTCAAATATCCATTCATTTTCTTCTGATCTCAACGATAAATTTTCCAATATGTTCAAATTAATTTTGTAAATTTTCATCCAAATTTCATTATTCCATACAAATATTAATTATTTTCTTTGTTAACCAAGTTAAGTTTATCGTTCTAAATAGGTTTGATCCGGGTAGATAAAGATTTAAATAAATAATTTTGAAAAATTTAAATTGAGGTTATCTAATATCGAATCTTTAAAATTACTTCGCATCGACTTTACAAGTGATAGTTTAGGATTAGAACATTAAAGAACAATAAAATGTACCGAAATTCACTAGTGTATAGTATCTAACATTATTTTATAATTGTTTAAAAAAAACTCTTCTACGATCAATACGATAATCAAACAAGACTAAACTGCTGGTAATGGTTATTATTACATTTTCCCCGCAATTAAAATTGAATAAATTTCCGAGTTTACGAAGGTTAATTTTTCAATCTAAATTATTCTAACTTGATTAATTAAATTATAACATTTATTATCGTTAAAGAAATATATTAAATTATTACGATTCCTTGGTTTCAATAAAAGGAACAATTAAATTTAGGTGATATCTGCCTTTTATAGCATTAGTTTCAGGGTTTACTAGCGTGTAAGTGTCGTTATATTTCTCTACAACAATGTATGGACCAGAATATGATTTTATTAATTTGGCAACTATCTTTCTTTGTTTATCAGAGATTCTTCTATTTTTAATTAGAACTTTATCATTAATATTGAATTCTATGTGTTTTCTGTTTTTCTTGTCTTGTTGTCTTTTTCGATACTCGGCTTTTTTTAGTAGTCTTTCTTTTATCAATGTTAACTTATTCTCCATTTGCATCCATCCATCGTCTTTCCATGGTCTTTTCGGAGGATTTCCTGTCATTAAATTATAAGGACTTTCGTGATGGGAGGTATTAGGTGTATGATTTATAACTTGCTCTATCGTTCGAATTTTAGACATCCATATGTGATGATTTTCGGATAAAAGGATTCTAAGGTATTTTATTACTTCTTTAATGATTCGTTCACTTGGATTACCTTGTGGGTGGCGAATACTACTATAGATTGGTTTTATTCCTTTATTTTGTAAGTATTCTTTGTATCTTGAATTGTTAAAATATGTTGCATTGTCTGACAATATCATTTCCGGAAGTCCGAATTGATTAAAGAAATCAGTAAGGATATTTAAAGTAGTTTCTGTATCACTTCTTTTGGTTGGTATTAATTTTGTAAATTTAGTTAATACATCATATATGATAAAAATATTTTTAAAACCTTGACTATTTCTCGGGAGATTGCTTAGATAGTCTATAGCTATTATTTCTAACTTTTTAGGCGGGATTATATTTTTAAAATCGGGTTCATAATGGTAATTTCGTTCTTTGGATAGTTGACAAGTTTGACATTGGTTTGTAATTTGTTTTATTATATTCAAGTCGTTTTTACAATAGAAATCTTCACGGACGATTAGCCATATTTTCCTACTTCCGATATGGTGAAATTGTGAGTGAATTTGTATAATTAATTTTAGTAAGAATTCCTGATTTATGACAATTAAAGATTTATTACCCACTTTCTTGTATAATAAATTGTCTTCAAGATAATATCCCTTATAATTTGGTTGATGGTGAATTCGGTTAATAACGCTTTGTAATTCTGTTTCTTGCTGCATCTGAAGTAAATTGGTTTTTGAGAAAAATCCGGATCTATCCAAGATTATATTTGATATTATTATTTCTGTTGAGGAACTGTGAGTAATTTTACGACTTAGTATATCTGGCACTACCATTTCTTTACCAGGTTTGTAAACAATCTCAAAATCGTATTCGTTCAGTAGTAAACTCCAACGATAAACTCGATTATTGTCTATTCGTCCATTTAATATACTAAGAAGGGCTAAATGGTCTGTTTCTATGATAAATTTCTTTCCTAACAAAAAATGTCTTAATTTAGAAATAGAATAAATGATAGCGAGCATTTCTTTCGAGGTAATTGAATATTTGATCTCACAGGGTTTTAATAATCGTGCTATGAATTGAATAGGTACTTCTAAATCATTTTGTTTTTGGCTCAATTCACCCGCAACGGCATAATTAGAAGCATCGCATTTAAGTACGAAAGGTAAATTAAAGTCTGGTCTATACAATAAGAGTTCAGTTACAAAATTCTTTTTAAGT
Source organism: Onthophagus taurus (assembly GCF_000648695.1). Lineage (NCBI taxonomy): Eukaryota > Metazoa > Arthropoda > Insecta > Coleoptera > Scarabaeidae > Onthophagus > Onthophagus taurus. The sequence goes on along the minus strand of NW_019281287.1, from coordinate 15,984 downwards.
TATTCAAAGGCAATTTTTTCTGTTTCCGTCCATCGCCAAGGAGTGTTTTTCTTCAATAAATTTGTTAAAGGTCGAATTTTGTTTGCATAATCTTTGATAAATCGATGATAATAATTTAATAACCCAAGAAATCCCCTTATTTCTCTTATTTTTCTAGGAGTTGGAAAATTTTGAATTTGTTCTACCCTTTTCGGGTCCAATTTGAATCCTTGATCGTTAATAAGGTATCCTAAATAATTGACTTCAGTATGACAAAATTTAGTTTTTTTAATATTTATTTTCATTCCCTCAAATGTTAACGTTTCAAGAATTATTTTAATGTGTTCCAAATGCTGTTCTAAAGTTTCTGAGAAAATTAATATATCGTCAAAATAGTGAACGCAAAATTTTTCGTAACAATTTAATATTCGATGTAAGAATCTAATTAAAGCGGACGGACTACATTTCAAACCAAAAGGTGTAACTTTAAATTGGTAAATATTACCGTTTATATTAAAAGCGCAAAACTTTTTTGATTCTTCCGCTAATTTAATTAACCAAAATGCAGCTTTCAGGTCAATTTTTGTGAAATATTTACTTTTCCTACATTTGGAAATAAGTACATCAATAGTTTGTGGCATCTCAAACCCAGGTTTAATCCTTTTATTTAATTCTCTAGCATCCAAACATAATCGTAAACTATTATCAGACTTTCTTACAATGAATATTGGGTTTATATAACACGAGGTTGATCTCTCAATGATCTGTTGTTCTATCATTTTTTCAATTTTATTATTAACTTGATCTGTATAATGGAAAGGTATAGGGTAATTCTTATATTTTAATGGTTCTTCATTATCAATTAAAATTTTATGTTGGTAATTTCTAGCGAATGTGATCTGATCGTTGAATGTAATAGAGTTTTGTAATAGAATTTCTTTTAATCTTTCTCGATACTCACTTTTCAAATCTAACAAATCTATCAGTCTATTTATTTTAATACTTTTATTTTTTTCGGTAATAACTTCTTCTGAGTTATCCCTTTCAACATTATTTTTTATTAAATTATCTCTGTGATAATCATTCATGATATTATCATCAGAATCATAATTATTTTCAAATTTTTTATTTATACAATTAATTAATCCTTCTCTTTCGCTATCTATTCTCTTTTCTTCTCCTTTCTGTTGTTCTATTCCCTTCAATAGTATTTTCTATTACAAAATTTTCATAGATGATTTCCTTTTCAAAATTTATTAATTCTTTATCAATTACTAATTTTTTATTCTCAAAATTCAGGATCATTTCATGTTTAACAATGTTATCTATGCCAATTAGACATTCAAAAGACATTGCTTCATATAAATAAAATTCCATTAGATAACCTTTCCCATTTATATCAACCGTTGTAAATATTTTCTTGTCAATTGTACCTATTTTCTTTTTATTTGCTGAAAAAATTTCTATTTTCTTAATTTTCTCTATAATGTTATTTAAATTAGTTATCTTAGTTGCTACCGATGTATTTAAAAGTGAAATTTCTGCTGCAGTATCTAATATAGCTCTAATGGTTAAATTTTCAATCTTAATTTTTATAGTTGGTATAATATTATAAGTTGTTGGTAATTTCTCATTATAAAAATCTAAAAAATTATGAGGATTATCATAGAATTTTGTATTATTATTATGATTAATATTGAAGTAGTTTAGTGCTTTTATTATTATTTCTTGTGTAACACCGTCTGGAATTTTTGTAGCGCCTATTGTTTCATCGAAGTTTTTTTTTCTTCCGCTTCCTCATAACTAATATCCTCGGAGGGTCTGTGAATTTCAGCTATAGTTGTCAATCGGGGTGAAAATGTATTGGGTTTTCTATTCCAATCTCTTTCTTCATTAGTGGTGGTGATCATATTTAAGTATTTCTCGTCTTCTCTTCTAGGTGGCGTAAATCTTAATGGGTTAGAATTATTATTTATCCATCTCTGAGGATATGAATTTGGGCCATTATTGTTATTATGATTATATGAATTATGGAATCTTTCATTTCCGAATTTATTATTTCCTGACCGGTAATCTCGATTTTGGAAATGGTTACGTTGGTTCGTATTGTTGCTATAATTTTTATTGAAGTTATCATGTTTGGGATAGTGATTATTATCCTGACCATTTTTAGGTTGATTGTAAATATTATGTGTATCGTTATTGTAGTTTTTAGGTTTAGAATAGTTGTAGTCTCTGTAATATTGGTAGTTTTTATTGTTGTTATTATTATTATTAGGATTTAGTTTGGTTAAATTATTATAGGTGTCTAACCTTCGTAAGATTTCAATAAGTTCATTCATGTTTCTAACAGTTTGACACAATACAGAGTTGTTATCGGTTGTTCTGAAATGACTTAATAAGTACATTGCGATAGTATTTTCATCAAGTCCATAGATGTATTTGCATTTATTATAAAGTTTACAGGCATAATTTTCTCTACTACCACTATTGTCTTTGTACGTTCCTGCTAATAATTCGACTCTTAGTTGGTCTTGTTGGCTTCGATTCCAAAATTGATTGATAAATTCTCGACTAAAATCTTGAAAAGTCGAACATTTCTCACTTACCATTTCGAACCATTCTAATGCTCTGTCATTGAGTGTAAGTCTTACTAGATTCATAACGGTTTTCTCATCTTGTAAATCTTGGGTAAGTTTCTGTATGTTTTGCAAGTAGGTCATGGGATGGATTTTATAATGATAACCGTTAAATTTTGGCCACATCTCAGGCTTTAAATATGGTATGGTGGATGGTGAATCTACGTTAATAACGTTATTTCTGGTTGTTTTAATTTCATTTATTAATTTTTTTACGTTTTCATAATCTTCATATTCTTTAATTTTTAAATGTTCTATATTTTCGGAATTTTGTTTATTTAACTCACAGTTACTAATGATTTCTTGATTCATTCTAGTTTGTTGTTCACTTACTTGTTTAAAATTATAGTTAGTTTGTTGTTTTACCTCTTGTATGTTGTGCATATTGTTTTTTATCTGTTCCGAATATCCATGTGTTTGTTGTTCTATAGTTGTAATTATTTGGGAATTAGTTTCTTGACGTATGGTCTCAAGATTTTTGTTAACTTGTTGGGTTATTTTCCCATCTAATATTTCTGATATATCATCTAATTTTTTGTTGAGTTGTTTTTCCATTTCTTCCCGATGTTGTTTTATTATTAGTTCATTTTCTTTTTTATAAATGTTGAAGCTTTCGATCATTAAGTTTCTATTTTCTTCATTCAATTTTCTGATATCTTCATCTCTTTTAATTTGGTTTTGTTCATCTCTCATTCTGATTTCTTCATTCATTTTTTCATGATATCTTCATTCATTTTTTGTATTCTTTCATCTCTTGTAATCATGAATTCCATCATTTCCTTCATCGTTACTTGTCTTCCTTCAACCGTTTCTTTTTTATCACCACTGCTTGTAGCTGTCGTGGTTGGTTGTATATTTAGGTCTGTGTTCTCTTCTTTTCTACTTTTAGAGACAGATCTTGATCTCGTCGTTCTTTCTGCCATTTTTTTTTTAATTGCCTTTTTTGATAGTTTTTTTTTTTTTAAACCTGCCTTTTTGATAGTTTTTTTTTAAAACCTGCCCCACGTTGGGCGCCAAATTGTAATGTTTTTCCAAATGGACTGCAAATAGTCCCTCTTCTTTTGAGAAGAATTATTTTAATGAAAACAACATTACTAAATTTTATAATAATTTGTTTTTTTATTAAATTGAAAAAAATTTAAATATTTAAACAGAATTGTCGAATTATCTCAGGGTTAAGGCAGGTTCTGGTAATACTGTCAAGACAAACATGTGCACAACTTAAGGTGCAATCAAATTGAGATGTTGTCGACAAAATTAACAAAATATACTGATTATATAAACAAATATTCTAAATTAGTTGATTCGAAGTAATATTTATCAACTCGGATATGTTATGGTCTTAAACAACTCGTCAAATATTAAATTAATTAGGAAATTGTAATCGTAATCTCAAAATTTATATTGAACTTATCAAGAACTTCTCTTATTGAAGGTAAGAAGAGTTTTTTTCTTTAAAAAATGTATCAACAAAAACAATAAATTATAAAAAAAAATAACTTAGCCAATTTGTTTCTATGGGAACTTTGGAGGTCAAACTCAGAATAATATTTTCTTCGTGACAGGTGATGGTTGGATTCAGGATTGAGAACCAATTTTTCTCTTCACTAGTGATGATGGTTTCTACCAGAAACGGAACCAATTGCTTTACTTGATCAGGAGCGAATTTAATCGTTTCTTCGAAATTATTGAACAGGAACGGATATTCTTCTTTAATAGGAACAAGATGAATTGTTTTTTTTCAGAGTTAAACAGGAACGGATATATTTTTTTAAACTCGTTAACACGTTGATTTAAATAATTTTCAGCAGAGCAAAAAAAATGTGTGTGTTTCTTTAGACAACAGGAAGCACACTCTTTTTGTTGATAAATTCCGTTTTTCGGATGTTAAATTTCCAAATAACCTCTCCTGATTGGTTAAATTTATGGATTTGGAATTTGTGTCTTAGTTTTTTCAATGTAGCCAACTTTGACATTTGAAATGTCTCTAATTCAATTTGTCAAATTATTATTTAAATTTTTAAAATTATTTATAATTATGCGTGATATTTCGTAATTTTGATGCTCTTTTAAATCAATTTTCAAATATCCATTCATTTTCTTCTGATCTCAACGATAAATTTTCCAATATGTTCAAATTAATTTTGTAAATTTTCATCCAAATTTCATTATTCCATACAAATATTAATTATTTTCTTTGTTAACCAAGTTAAGTTTATCGTTCTAAATAGGTTTGATCCGGGTAGATAAAGATTTAAATAAATAATTTTGAAAAATTTAAATTGAGGTTATCTAATATCGAATCTTTAAAATTACTTCGCATCGACTTTACAAGTGATAGTTTAGGATTAGAACATTAAAGAACAATAAAATGTACCGAAATTCACTAGTGTATAGTATCTAACATTATTTTATAATTGTTTAAAAAAAACTCTTCTACGATCAATACGATAATCAAACAAGACTAAACTGCTGGTAATGGTTATTATTACAATATATATATATATATGTTATATAATATATGTTATATAATATATGTTATATATATGTTATATAAATATGTTATTACATATTTTTTACAATAATTGCTTTACAATTTTTGTTAAGGGTGAGTACTGGAATGCCTTATCATGCAATATCAAACAGTAAGCCGTTGTATTATCGGGAATCTCCTTTTTCGTGGAAAATTCAATTTTTATTTCAACTCCACTTCTATGCAGAGCTTCAGGTTGATGACTACAATCTATTCCAATTAATGGAGCGTTGATAGAATATTGAGATGGTGATAATAATGGTTTACTTTGTTGATAATGATAAAATTGTTGAAATCTAGCATACATATCATACAAGATAGCAAAATGATTACTTTCAAAATCAACATTCATATTATCGTATGGATAACGTTCACCATTTAAAAATACAGTCAAATTACTTAATGATATATTATCAAATTTAGCCATAGATTCTGTTACCCGACTTTTTCTATTCGTTTGAAAACCGATTATTATAAAACGAGGGATTTCCAGCTGTGGCGCCGTCTTAACGGACCAAGATTGTTTTGTAGTTTTCGGTAAAAATGATATTCATGAATTTCCCAACTTCTAAATGGCATAGGTATATTTACATTTTTACCAGCTAATTTTGTTAACATCAATTGCTCTCGAAGTCCAACTGATACATGTGGTACCCTCCAAACTACTCTATCTATCACAATCTTAACCTTTTCATCCTTAGCGATATCTGGTTGAATGATCACATCAATATCATCATTATTACGAATTAGTACCAGTTCTTGTCGAATGTTCATTATAACTTTCTTAAAATCCTCTGCGAAACCTAATAATGTATTGAGGGGTACGCTAATACCGAATTTTCCATTAACATCTAAAGCATTAGACGTTCCTGTTAAAACACCTTTTCTATCTTTTATTGATTCGTCTATTTCAATATTCCACCCAGCATTTTCTAGTTTTACCATATCATTTCTTTTATATGAAAAATAACCTTTCATGCATGATGTAATCCCAACATTTCTGACAGAATCGACTTGAACACCGTTTAAAAGATATCTGATATCGCTGAACATAAAAGCTGCTGGGTTATTAACCAACTTTGCCGTTTTACTAACGTCTTTTGTTATACTACCATCAGCACCTACCTTCAAAACACTACCTTCAATATATAAGTAACTTTCGCTAGGTAAAGTATAATTGTCGATTTCAGGTATAGTTATTCTAATTTCGTCACTGTTATCATAACTGACAGAACCGAAAGGTTGATGTGTGTGATATTCATAGCTAACTATAGAATTATCAACTGTGACTTTATCGGTAACGTTCAATATATCCATTTATAACAATACTGTGTATCCTAACTGCTCTAAAAAGTTGCGGTTAATAGGTGTTATCCTTTGAGTGGATTTTTGTCGACTGTTAAGTTGTAAACTTTTTGTGTTCTTCTTATACTTTCTTTTAAAAATGTTGTTTAAAAAGTATTTTGTTTGCACTTGTTGTCTCTGATTATATATTACACCCATATTATTATTATTGTTATTATTATTGCTATTTATTATTATTATTAATTATTATTATTATTTATTTATTATTTGTTATTATTATTTATGTTATTATTATTATTTATGTTATACAGATCTTAAATGTAGTCGAATCGTTACTTCTTCACCTCTAAAATCAACCAAGTTTCCGCTTTGATCTATCACACGTACAATTAGTGTACTAATTACATTTTTGGTAATCGGTAAATATATAGGATGTTGCGGTGTCTCGATTATTTTGAAACCGGACGCTACATTCGGAAAAAAATGGTATAAGACATGCACGGGTTCACCATTATTGTATGAACCGTTAACTATGTTACAATATATCTGTAAAGCATTCACCTTGTTGACATTTGCAATAAAATCTGATACATCTTCTATGTTTGCAGGTATTATTCTCTTTTTGAAGCCCAACAACGATCCTATTGTATTTTTTGTAGAAAAGTCTAGTTCTCCAGTACTTTTAATGTTAGTGCGTTGAGTATTGTTGTTCCCAATAATATCAATATCTATCTCATGATTTCGTATGTCAACTTGTTTTCGAACGTACTCTGCAATATCATCAATGTCATAAGTTCCTACAGGTATTACAATTTTGTCCATCCATACAGCATTATGCATTTGATGACTATAATTCAATTCATTGTTACTCTCATCAACATTTGGGATTGAATTGAAAGCATCAAAGTTTAAAAGAGCTAACTCATAATCACGCGAAGGATCTAAAAAAATCGGTGGATTAAAATAGCATGACAATTCTGATGCCTTCCCCGTTAACGTAAACGTATAGGATGCTGTTGTCCGCGCATCCATCGTATATAAACTAAAGTAATAACCTTCTCGTCAAATCGTTTTATGTAACAGACATTTTTCCCAATCTTTTTGAAAGTTCTTATAATTGTAAGATATAATGTTAGCAGGCGAATCCGACAATAAATAAGTTTCAATTTCATGTGGAGGTTTCAAATCTCCATAGCTATCGAAGTACGACACGATTTTACCTTTCTTTTTGTATGCCACCCAATGAGTACCATCACCTTCCATATCATCTAAATTAACAATCCCACTTTCACATTTTCTTATTTTGTGTGGGAGGTCGTTTCGCATATAAACTCCTCGAAAATATGGTATCTTTAATAAACATGCATATTTCTCTAAATCAATATTAGTTAACGGTCGACGAGGCAATTTAATCAGTTTTTTGACACATTCCCTAAAAATAACCCACATCCTTTCTTATACGGTTTTATATATAACCCTCCGCCTATCGATTTCGCCTCGATCGCACGATTATGACGTTTTTCCTCTTCCAGTTTCTCCCTGGCATTCTTTGCATTATTAATTGTTTTAGCTATAGCGGCTGCCCCACCACCTAAAGATCCTAATGCACCTAAAGCTGCAAACAAGGGTATCAAAGGTAAAAATCCACCACTTTTAGGAATTCTAATTACTCTTCCTCGAGGTGAATTTATTCTACCACGAGCATTCTTTAAAATGTTATATGCGGCATTCACATTTTGTAAAATATTTTTTGATCCGGTAGTACCGATTGCACGACGAGCTAATTTAATTGCGTTTCGAAAGGTTAATACCCCACCACGTTTTCTGCGCTTCAAAGGTCTTGATTTTAATCTTCGTCGACGGATACCCATTCCTAGTGCGCTTTTTACTTTCATAGCCGCGGCCACTGTTGAAGACGCTAATTTTTCACCAATGCTCGCGTCTTTACTTACAATTCGACTCTTCGCTGCCTCGTATAACTCCTTATCTGCTATGTGTCTGTTTGAAATGTTTACACTATCTGTATAAGCTATATCGTGTTTTTTACACGCTTCATCTAATTTATTCACACCACTATCACCTCTTGCTAATCTTTTTTTTAATTTTGTTCCGGGACCACAAAAATTGTATCCGGGAAGATGTAATTCAATAGGTAATTTATCAATTAACTTATTTAGAATTCCACGACCAGATCGTTTCACTGTTCGAGTACTACTATACTTCGATTGATCTCTACAATGCATTATATATATATATTAAACAGGGTTTTTAACTAACTCTGCACGGTTGGATATCTGTAATGAAACTAAAATTTTAAATTCAATAACACATATTTATTTCCAATTACTTACATATCGATGATAAATGACTAATCTTACTGCTTAAATACTATGTTTAAATCGTTCATCATACACTTTATTTCGATGATATAGACCTAAATACGGTTCTAATATTACTTTCATAATTTTAATTCTATTATTAAATCTAACATTATCTAAATAAGCTTGCCCCCAATCACCCTTTCTACTTTGCGTATACGCGTATGACCAAGTATACATAAGATATGTTTTATTATTTTCTTCACAAAATCTTACTTTTCTCATGTTAACAACAATTTACGTAAATCTATGTCCCACATAATCTTATCTATACCATAAACCAGTATTTCTTTTGTTATACAACTTTGTTCACAGATAGCACCATTTAGTACCGATATTACACATTGTTTAACATCATCACACATTAAAGACACTGCGTTAATAATTTCATCGTAATAGCTTTTGTAGTTCAAATTTTTTAGCAATTCTAAGCGATTAGAAACCACATCACTAATCTTCCATAGTTCGTGAACAGAATCATATGCCAGGAGTAGATGTTCAATACCTCGTTGTAATTTTAAAACTTTTCGAATATTCTCAATCCAATCGCAAGAAAATGTAATACCAGAGAAAGCTAAATTTAACGAAGTTTGACTTCCGAAACCATTCGTTATTGTGGATTTATGACACAACATATTGTTCCACTCGGTTTGCTTTAACGTTATACACTGACCTTTACCCATTATTCTTATTACTGGTTCAAAGTGCAGGTCGACTAATAACCCCACAGCCAACCATTTTGTGTGGCTTTTATTTAAAAAGTACACCGACTCTGAATATAGTGGGGCTCTGTTCCCTTTCTGAATATACTCGTCAATAGGACTTTGAATATTATTATCTCCATTGATTGAATAGTCATTGAAGTTTTGACCCATCTCGTCGATGGATAGAGGCTTATCGCTTTGATGAATTGTTATAGTGTCGTGATGCTCATTAATTTGAGATTGTCTCCCCTTTTTTGATAAACTCATTATATCAGCTGATGTTGTCGCCCTCTTTTGCCTAATTTTTCCAAATTGTTGTTGATGTTGACTTTTTTCTGACACTGTATAATTATAAAAAATAATTAAAAAGTTATTGATATATTTTTATGAAACATTCGAAGAATAGAAAAAATATAGGAAAAATATATAGAAAAATAGAGGAAAAATACTTACTTTTGAATATGTCTGGTGTAAACACAATATTACACTATGGTACCTATTATGAACTAACAATGATAGCAAGTTCCGCATTTATATACCTTTCAAGAAATAGAGGGGGTTATGTTCCAAGGTCACTTGTCATCTAAAATTAATAACCTACATTTCAACATCAACCTTGCAAACTTTGTTTAAAAAAGAAACATATAATGTATGTATGTATGTATCTGTATGTATGTATGTACAGGGATGCATAATTTTTACAACACAACACGAAACATATGTATAATAAATTATAATGTTCAAAAAAAGTACATTAGTAAAGGAAGAGTGAAACTAATCACATTGTTCTGACTGAGTTCGTTCAAGGTCTGCAAACTTAATTAACTTAAGTTAAAGGCTGAAGAGATCCACACAAGCTTTAATCTTTTCATTTTCTATTAGTTCAATCTTAACCGTTGGGTGGGTTAAAATTAACAATTTTAATATTTAATCTTAGTTCTATCTTAACCGTTGTAGATGTTGGGTGGGTCAAAATTAACAATTTTAATAGTTAACTATACAATAGTATAATAAATTTTATTTTATTTTATTTTAATTTATTTTATTTTATTTCTTGTTTTTTTTTGATCGAGGTCATGCGGCGTGACCTTACCTGATTCTGAAACCTACACCTTGAATACTCGAGGCCAAGATTACGCTGCGTGACCTTAGCCATGAGGTCGAGGTCACACGCCATAACCTTAGCCGATTCCGAGCTCCTATGAACATTCAAGGTCAAGGTCGCTTGGTGTGACCTTAGCCTACTTAGGAACCTTCTCCTTGAGCAGTCGAGGCCAAGGTCACATTAGCAGATTCTGGAACCTCATCCTGGAACAACCAAGGTCAAGGTCACGCGGTGTGACCTTGACCTTGGTTGTTCCAGGAGGAGGTTCCATAATCGGCGAATACCTACTACTCCGACAAGTATATGCCAAAAGAAAACGGCAAAAGATATCAGCCAAGAATGAATATATTTGACTATTTTATGAATTTTTAAAATCGACTACGTCATAACATTGGTCCAGTTATTTGAATTGTAAAAACGAAATTGTGTATTTTTGTTCGAATCCAAGGCGCGCTCGACTTTAAGCTGGCGTCGGGCGCCCGGCACTTCAGGGTTGAAGAGCCCCTCCAGTCCCCGATTCTTCGGCCGTACTCGGCAAAGCGACCGTGCGGGGTTTGCTTTCTGTCCCTTACGCCATGTAGTAAATAAGGTTGGAGCGATAGTACATACCATAGTCGCTTTGGGAACAAAGCTTTTAACTACCAAGGCCGATGGTGCAAGTATTACGGTTCTTTTCTTTTAACATGCAATATTCAAAATCGAACCAAAAAAACGGTTAAATGTTTCGACAAAGAATATTTTGGGAAATTACAAACATATTAAATTCATTAATCAAATCAGCTCACGTCTTTTCATTTATGATCGACGAAATAATTTATATTTCTTAATAGATACAGGTGCCGATATCTCAGTAATACATTTTAAATTACTTTCGGAACAGAAAAAAGATGTACAGCCTTCTCTTACAGCTGCAAACGGTTCACCAATACAAACTTATGGTAAAAAAAATGTTAACTGTTTCATTAAATTTGCGCAGAAACTTTCCTTTTACTTTCACTTTGGCTAACGTTACCAAACCAATAATGGGAGCTTTCTCGAAAAGTATGAAATCCTAGTTGATATCAAGAACCGTAAGTTAATCGACACTACTACGCAATTAATTTCTTCCTGTTCTGTTATTCGATCAAATGAACCTACTCCCAAACTATTCTCTGTCGAAACAAAATACACACAACTACTAAAAGAGTATCCAAATTTGATTTCTACTCCAGATTTTTCATTATCCGTAAAACATAATACAAAACATCGCATTATTACAAATTCGCATTTACCTTTTTGAAGACCTAGTCGCTTAAATTCCGTAAAGTTTTCAATTGCCAAAAAAGAATTCGATCAGATGGTCACTTTATGAATATGCGGACCCTCTTCGTCTTCAGTTTCATCTTCTTTACACATGGTACCTAAACGAGACTCTGATGACTGGCGCCCATGCGGCGATTACCGCCAACTAAATCTTACCACAGTTCCCGATCGGTATCCACTGCCGCATATACAAGATTTTAATTTACAACTACACGGCTGGAAAATTTTTTCCAAAATAGATTTAGTTCGCACGTACCACCAAATTCCTATAGCTGAAGAAGACATTTTTAAAACCGCTATTTCAACCCCATTCGGCCTCTTTGAATTTACTCGCATGCCTTTCGGCCTGCGGCGTAAACGTTTCAACGCTTCATTAACGAGATTTCACACCGTCTCGAATTTATATTTCTTTATTTAGATGACATCCTCATTGCCAGTTTTCACGTCTAAAACAACATTTTGAACGATTAAACAACTTCGGAATAAATATCAAACCATCCAAATGTATTTTTGGAGTTTCTTCAATAGACTTTTTAAGAAGAGATGTTCTTCAGAAGCAATTCGTCCATCCGAATCCAGAATAAGAGCTATTAGAGATTCAACCCAAAACATTAAAAGAACTTCAAAGATTTCTCGGTATGATTAAGTTTTATCACAGGTTTGTTCCACAATTTTTCCAAACTACTCAGTCCTTTATACTCTCTTGCACATGATCTATATAAAAGAAAACAAAAACAAGTCGAAAATTGGTCTACCGAACGTCAAAATTTTTTCAAAATTACTTTTAGCTAAATCCACCATTCTTGCACATAAGGATGTGACTGTTGGACAAGGGTCCAACCGCAAAATTATCCCTTACAACAGATGCTTCAAACACAGCGATCAGTGCCCTTCTTTCGCAAAACGTTAGTAATCATCCACAACCAATCGCGTTTTTCTCCAAAAAACTTAATTCATTGCAACTAAATTATTCCACCTACGACAGGAAACTTCTAGCTATTTACTCCGCTAAAACATTTAAAACATTTTTTCCATGGCAATGACTTCATCGTTTATACAGATCACAAACCACTAATTAATTTTTTTTGTGCAAAATCAGATAAAACACCACGCCAGACCCGTTATTTGCATTATATTACTCAGTTCATAACGAAAATCAAATTTATAAAAGGAAACAGTAACGTTGTCGCTGATGCTTTATCCCGCATCGAATCACTACATTACTCATATCCGACCACAGCCAAATTGAAAAAAGAACAAGACACAGACATCCAACTACAACATTTATTACGCAAAAATTCTTCCCAAATTAAAAATCATAAATTCTCATTCCTTGAAACTCCATTTTCCGATAAAAAAATTTGGTGTGAAGTTTCAGCCAACAATCCCAGGATTTAAGTTCCACATAGTCTTCGAACATCTATTTTTACAAAATTTCACAATATCTCGCATTCTGGAATTAGAACTACTTAACGTTTCATAAAGAGTAAATACTTTTGGCCTCGAATGATTACCGATATTTACCACTGGACGAAAACCTGCCAAAAAGCTGAAATCGACAAATATACCAAATCGCCCTTCCAGAAATTTCCGATATCTAGTGGTCGATTCGAACATATTCACATCGATTTGGTAGGTCCTCTTTCTCCTTCTTCAGATTACACACACGTATTAACAGTAATAGAAAGATTTTACTCGTAATACTTCCGTAAACACTGTTGCTCGTACCCTTTTCCGACATTATTTCTCCCGTTTTGGTATTCCACACTCAATTACTCATGACAGAGGTAAACAGTTCGAATCCCAAATCTTTTCACAATTTGCACAATTGCTTGGTCCACATCAGATCCATACATATCTGCATGGATATCTGCTTATTATCCTCAAAGCAATGGTACACTTGAGAGGTTCCATAGAACTCTCAAAACATCTATTGTCGCTAGGAAGAGTAATCAACAATGGTGATTATTTATTTTTATCTGGTGGGCGCTAGTTAACAACAAAATCTTGGTTTTACGTTTCTATAAACTTTAGTATTAATTACACTTAAACTTAATACATATAAATTGAGATTAGTTATACAGCGAGAGTTATATAGAAAGCCTTGCTCCGCGTGAATTGAAGGGGTACTGTTTCGGTGGGTGTTAAATCGAAGACTGACTGAATGACTGATACGAGTTCAGCTTGCAGGCTCCTTCTTTATTTAAGGTCATAACTAAAAACCCTTACCTAAACACTGAAATATACAACGCATTCCCACACTTAACTCAACCCAATAAATAATGCGATAAAAAACCCTATCTTGCGACTCGAGACACTTCAAATCCAGACTAAACAAATGAGGCGATACAATTAACATGAACGCACTAATATAATATAAATCTATCAAATCTAATATAAATTAACCAATATAATATAAAATCTAACAAATGGAGTGAAAATTTATCGATCATCCTTCTCGGCTTACGATCTTCTCTCAAAAAAGATCTCGGTTGCTGGTCGGCAGAATTAGTATATGGGCAACCCTTACGTCTGCCAGGTGTATTCATTGTAGAAACTCATACAATTCTGGAAACAGACCCATTATTAATCATTAATATTTATTTGGTTATTTCTTTCCATCTCAATTTTAATATAATTGAAATAAAACTATATGTATTTATAGATGGATGGTTTTTTTAATTGTCAGCTCCTGAAGATGATGGAATGTAACAATTGAAACCGGTAGAGCCGACAATTAAAAAAAAACATCCATCTATAAATACACATAGTTTTAAAAGGGATGAAATTCTTCATATTTCTCAATAAAATATATAAAAAATAGAAAAAGTGAAAACTTTTTGTGAGAAATAATTAAATATTAAAATTTATTATTAAAGTATATTAATATATTATAAAAATAGGCCTAAATAACGGCTACAATATTAATGATTTACAAAAGATATTTTACAAAGTTCATAATACTTTCCTTAATTTATCCTCACTATAAACTCCCACCCAAATATATCTCTATTTCTAAATATGATCCTGCTATCAATAAACTACAACTCTTAACCAAAAAATACAACATAAACATAACCACCAAAAACACGACCAAAATTTCTAATCTACTCACCAACAATAAACATAAATTTCACTTTCATTTACTAAATGGAGTTTACAAAATTACCTGTAATGACTGCAATAAATTTTATATCGGTCAAACAGGTAGAAATCTTTTAACACGTTTCAAAGAACATAACAAAGACAAAAATTCTGCCATTTTCAAACACATTTCAGAAACAGATGATATAATAAACCTTAATAATATGGAATTATTACACCATCAACCCAAATCATTGAAGCTAGACTTGCTAGAAGAATATGAAATTTCCAAAAATTCAAAAAACAATGCTGATTTAATTTTAAATGAAGTTTTAGATAACAAATACACACGTTTATACCCCAAATTTAAATAATTAAGTTTAATTAAGTTTATTTCCAATATTTCTAAATGTTTTATTTTCATTTTTAACAAAAAGAAAATTTATTTATATTTTTGTATTTTTTCCATCATTTTGCATATATTTTAAAGTAAGTTAATTTTCAAATCCGAACCGTTACCGTTACCGCCTTTTATCCTTTTCCGTTTTTTTAACATTTTACCTATTTTGTATTTTTTTCCTAAAAACAGGTACTGAAGATGAAATAATCGTTTCGAAACATGTCTGCTCTTTAATAATAAATTTTAATATTTAATTATTTCTCACAAAAAGTTTTTACTTTTTCTATTTTTTATACACATAGTTTTATTCCAATTATATTATTATTAATCAGTTTACGAAATTCTTTTTCAAATTTACAACCTGTTCTCACCTCTCTACATACCTACCATTCGTTCACAAACGTTTATTTGATTCTAATTATGTTTTCGTTAAACTTGAAGGGATTAAAAAGAATTTATCACCACGTTTCGAAGGCCAATTTAAGGTCATTCACAAAAATAATAAACATTTGGTAATTTCACGAAACAATAAAGATTATTCCGTCAGCACTGATC
>NW_019281286.1:21137-35792 GCF_000648695.1 Onthophagus taurus | reverse complement strand
TAAATTAAAGCTCAAAGCTTTCTCTTTAAAATGATGTATAATAATTGTTGGGTTGGATTGAAAAAATATTGAGAAAAAAAATGTTAAAACAAAACTTACATTTTCGTATAACCTAAAAGTGTAAAAAAAGATACTAATTTAAAAATTCCTGGAAGCCGTATTTATTGAAATTAAGGAATGAAACTTATTTGAAATTAAAGCTCAAAGCTTTCTCTTGAAAATGATGTATAATAATTGTTGGGTTGGATTGGAAAAATATTGAGAAAAAAAATGTTGAAACAAAACTTACATTTTCGTATAACCTAAAAGTGTCAAAAAAGATGCTAATTTAAAAATTCCTGGAAGCCGTATTTATTGAAATTAAGGAATGAAACTTATTTTAAATTAAAGCTCAAAGCTTTCTCTTTAAAATGATGTATAATAATTATTGGGTTGGATTGGAAAAATATTGAGAAAAGAAAAGTTGAAATAAAACTTACATTTTCGTATAACCTAAGAGTGTCAAAAAAGATACTATTTTAAAAATTCCTGGAAGCCGTATTTATAGAAGTTAAGGAATGAAACTTATTTTAAATTAAAGTTCAAAGTTTTCTCTTTAAAATGATGTATAATAATTGTTGGGTTGGATTGGAAAAATATTCTAAAAGAATTTTGAAATATAACATACATTTTCGTATAACCTAAGAGTGCCAAAAAAGATGCTAATTTAAAAATTCCTGGAAACCATTTTTATTAAAATTAAGGAATAAAACTTATTTTAAATTAAAGCTCAAAGCTTTCTCTTTAAAATGATCTGTAATAATCACACCTAATAACCATTTATCAAAGAAATACCTTCTTGAACAACAAAATTCAACAGCACCACTTTTCACTAAACTTCTAAGCTCACATCTGGATGAATAAGTTTAAAGTGTACCTAAAAATCCTACAGTGCGGATTGCGACGTTTTTTATACAGATTATTTCTTGTATACACTTGTATAGTAGAAAGTACAGACAGCTCTAAATGCACCGAATAGATAACTACAGTTTAAAATGAGTGTTTAAAATTACTGGTACTTTAAAGTACCGTCGGGACACAAAGGGTTAATCCCTTGCGACCTGTAAATAACCTTTTAAAGTATTTGATAAATAATTACATACATTTAATATAAGTCATCGGTAAATAACTGTTAGGAAATAAATATTTTGTTGTGAAGTGTGTTTTGATTAAATAGTTTGCTATAAGAGAAACAGTAATGAAGGATATACAGGTGTCTCAGCGAGACCGGTCATTAGACGTATCTGAGGTTCTGGACAAAATAAAAATTTGAGAATTCAGATTTAAGTATTATCAATTGCGTTCTCTTCGACTAAAATATTTTCAGATTTCTAACACTTCCGGTTATACCGGAAGTCACCAACTTTTTTTTAATGGAACATCCTGTATATTTTTACAAGTTTGGATTTGTCTGTTTGCAAGGCTTATGAATAACTTTACTTTCTGCAATTTGATTCAGCCGTTCTCGAGTTATTCGAATTTTTCTAGTAAAATCTGCTCCAACAGACATTTGTTCAAAAAACCAGAGAACACTTGATTTTTGAGATATCAATTTAGGATTCAGAACATGCTTAAGCAACACGATGGAGTATGTTTTGGTGCCGAGAACGGCGGTCTAGAAATAAGCTTCTGGTGAGATCAGCATCTGTAATATTGCCTCCACTACACATCAAACCGTGTTTGAAGGCCCAGCATTTAAATATCTCACCCAGCTCTTTCCACAACTATCGTACGCTAAACTAAAAGAAGGCATATTTGTTGGCCCTCAAATAAGAAAATTAATAAATGACAACGAATTCATGTCAACATTAACAACAAAAGAAGCAACGGCGTGGATTAGCTTCAAACAAACCGTCCATGGATTTTTAGGAAACCATAAGGATGAGAACTATCGCGAAATAATTTCCAACTTATTGCAGAATTACGAAGCCATAAATGCAAATATGTCGCTCAAAATCCATTTTCTCCATTCGCACTTAGATTTTTTTCCAAGCAATCTTGGAGCAGAAAGAGACGAACAAGGCGAGCGGTTCCACCAAGACTTAATGACATTGGAAAGAAATTGACATTATCAAGGTTACTGATAAATTAAGTAAAAATTAAGTAGCTTTGAATAAGGGTCCTGGTGCTGACGGTATACTTGCTATACTTGTCAGAAACTGTGCTCAGGCAATATCAATTCCTTTACAGCTGATATATAATAAATCCATTAAGCTGGGAGTGTTTCCGGATGCGTGGAAGCGAGCCAACGTTGCACCCATTTTTAAATCAGGTGATCGACACTTCGTTGTCAATTATCGTCCAATATCTATATTACCCATACTTGGAAAGGTCTTTGAGAAGTTGGTGTAGGACAGTGTATTTTTTCAAATTCGTGGAAGTATTAATACTAATCAGCACGGTTTTTTTTCCGGGCGTTCAGTCGAAACTAATCTTTTAGAATATACCGATTTTCTATTTGCGTCGCTCGACGAAAATGTTCAAGTGAACGCAGTGTACACTGATTTTAGTAAGGCATTCGACAAAGTTGATCACTCTCTGTTGGTAAGTAAATTGCAACTTTTTGGTATTTCTGGCAATTAGTTGCGTTGGTTTGGTTCATACGTGTCCGATCGCTCTCAGTCTGTAAATATTGGTGGCTATAAATCACGCTTAATTCACACTATATCCGGAGTGCCGCAAGGCAGTCATCTCGGTCCTTTACTGTTTTTAATTTACATAAACGATATTTTTAATAATATTGTTAATTCGCGTTGCCTGATGTACGCTGACTTAAATTACAGGGAGATCTTGATAGGATTTGCAATTTTTGTGGAAGTAATCAATTACACTTAAACTTTTCTAAGTGTCACACCATCACATTCACCAGGAAAAGGGATTACATAAAATATGATTACATCCTTAACTATGATAAGTTGCGTCGAGTTACATCTACAGTTGATCTTGGTGTAACACTAGACCAAAAACTACTTTTCGATGTTCATGTAGATCATTGGTTTTCAAACTGTGGGGCGCGCCCCCGTGGGGAGGCGCAGCAAAATATAAAGGGGGGCGCGTGCATGATGTGCGGTGCGAGTGGATTCGATCTCCCGCGCACACCAAACTACCCGCGTCATCGCCCGCGCGTTCCACTCGCCCAACACTCCAGTATCATTGCAACACGCACTTTGCAATCACGTATATTTTGACGCAATAGTTGTTTTAACGTGTTCCGACATGAGTTCGGCGAAAAAACGTAAATATAGCGATGAGTATATCAAGCACGGTTTTGTTTCCATAAGAAAAAATGACATCGACCATCCGCAATGTGTTTTTTGTTATGAGGTGTTAAGTAATGATGCCATGAGGCCAACACGACTGGAACGACATTTGTCAACTAAACATAGCACGCTAAAAAACAAGCCGAAGGAGTTCTTCGTTTCAAAATCTGCAAGTTTAAAATGCATGAAATTGGATAGCACTGGTTCTTTTGCGGGATCATCTGTAAAAGTGCTTGAAGCATCATATGAACTATCAGTACTCATCGCAAAGGCAACAAAAAGCCATACTGTCGGAGAATCACTCGTCAAACCCTGCCTTCTGAAAGCAGCTGATATCGTTCTCGGACCAGAGAGTAACAAAAATTTTCACAAATATCTCTCTCTGATAACACTGTAAAACGTCGCATTGACGATATGGCTGAAGACATAAAAAACCAGGTAGTGGCGGCGGTGAAAGGACTCACAATTTAATGCAATACAGTTGGACGAGAGTATAGATATTGCACAATGTTGTCAATTGTTAGTTTTCATTCGATACATGCAAAACGATATAATCAAAGAGGAGCTGCTATTTTCTACTGAGCTACGACTACTTCGAAGGCGATTGATATAATGACTGCAATTTCTGACTTTTTTGACAAACACGAACTGTCATGGGAAAAGTTGATTGGTGTATGCACAGACGGTGCTCCGGCAATGCTGTGATCTCGCTCAAGATTTGTGCAGTTGGTCAGTGAAAAAAATCCTAATGTAATTGCTATTCACTGTTTTATACACCGTCAAGTCCTGGCGGCTAAAACACATTCAAATGAACTCAACATTGTCTTAAAATTATGCATCAAAATTGTCAATTATGTTAAAAAGAGTGCGTTGAATACTCGACTTTTTACGGCTCTTTGTGAAGATTTGGGCGCAGAACATAAGACACTTTTATTTCACACTGAGGTACGCTGGCTCTCGAAGGGAAATATGCTGGCAAGATTGTTTGAGTTTCGACATGAAGTTATTCAGTTTTTGGAAAGTCAGAATCAGAGTGAATTATTAATAGAATTCAAAAAGCCAAGGGTACAAGTAGTGTTTGCTTATCTATCAGATATGTTTGACGCGTAAAGTTTTGGCATGTAATTATTCCTACTTTCCTAAGTTACTTGCAATCACAGAAGAAGCGTGTTTTATGCGGATTTTGGATGAAACCGATATTAAGACCGAAATATCGAACCACTTGAAATGGCATTTTCATCAGTTGTAGCTATAAAAACGAAATACAGAAGCAAACTCGATATTGCTGGTGATCTACGATGTGCACTTTCTGCTATACAACCTAGAATTGGGAATCTTGTCAAAAATATGCTAGCTCATCCATCTCATTGATTTTAGCTATTGTCTTTCTTTTATTAATTAAACATTTTTTAAGTTTGATTTTTGTACTCATTTATTATCCTTGCTGTATATATTTTAAAAATGTATGCGCACTGATTATCTCTTACTTGTGCTGAGGGGAGGGGTGGGCGTTGTCATGTCAGGCTATAGGGGGGCGTGAGAAAAAAGACTTTGGGAACCTATGATGTAGATGGTGTGGTTGCTCGATCATACAGAATGCTGGGCTTTATAAAGCACAAACCACAACGCAATTATAAGTATGTACAATGCATATGTCAACAGCATCTTAAACTTTGGTAGCGTAATCTGGAATCCTCAATATTCCGTATCCAGAAACGACTGATTAAATACTTGTATTATAAAACCCAACAAGTGTACAGTAACTATGTGTCTGGTTTGTGAAATGTTCGGATTGCTAACGCTCTCACAGCGACGAGCATATAATGACGTTTTATTTTTCTACAAGCTTGTCAAAGGTCAAACTGCTCCTCCTCGTCCATGTTCCTCCTCGTCAGTTACGGTACGACTTCCTTTTTATATGCCCACTCCACGAACAAACGCATATCGTAACTCGCCTATTCTGAGGATGGAAAGAACCGCGGATCGGGTGAGTTGCGATCTTTTTTCGAGTAACCCACGAAATATTAAGTTTGCGGTCCGCGAGGCTGTGAAGACTGCGCACATCATGTGTAATTTAAATATTTAATAATGTTAATTTAAGATAACAACATATTTGTAATCACATTAAATATTACTTTAAGGTTTTCGTATATAATAATTATGTGGAGCAACTTTATTGAGTTTGTCCTGTTGTTGCTCCCCGATATCAATAAATAAATTTAGACCCGTTTCATGATTTTATCGCCTATATCCGTTACTTTACGGACAACTGTATAGTAAATAAAACAATAATAATGCTCAACATATAAGATATATTAACTTCAGTGTTTACAATCACAGGTTTACTTAAGCCTTTAATACTACAATTAGGTTTCTGCAAATAGTTTTTTTTGGTCGTTGTGTAAAAAAGAAACTTTTTAAGTCCTCTTTTCGTTGATTATTTTCAAAATAAATGTTCTTATTTACATTTCGGCATCTTGAAAACGAGCACATACAATCGAATCTGAAACATCCAATGGTGGCTCAGAAGCTTTTAACAATCTATATCCGTATTGTCCATCTTTATGAGTGCGTTCGGGACCATGTTTTGCAAAAGTTTTTATGAAGTTAATCACAATTTTTGGATCGACCATCGACATTTCTAATCGACGTCCCCAAGAGACCAAGGCTAAAGGCTAAAAAGAAAAGAATAAATCTTTTTTTTTATTAAACATCTTTTTTCTTACTCTTTCTTGTGTTAATAAATTATAAGGTGTGATTACATGTCGATATAAACACGTCGTTACGATATCTTTTAAATAATTTACTTCTTGATAATTGGCACAAGGATGATATAACATTACAATAGCTCCATGTTCAAGGTTATGAAGCCAACGTTGTTTTGGAACAAATTCGTATTCGCCGTATTTTGCCCACAATGGTCTATGAGCACCGCTAAAAATTTCAACAATTACAATTTAACTTAGATAAGTACTTTTAAAAATAACCTTCACATTTTAAAGAATTTTAGAGAAAAAATTTAACTTGTTACTAACGTAAGCAAGTAGATAATAAGCTAAATAAAACTTATAAAAATTTCAATAAGCAAAGTTATAACAAAAGCAAACAAGATAGTAATTATAAAGATGAAAGGAAAGTTAACAAACATGTTAAACAAGTAGAAAATGAGACAGATTATCAGTCCGATAGTAATGATGACTATTATATAGATTCGTTAATGTTAAGTAATGTTTGTAACGTAAAAAGTAATAACACTAATGCATGGTTGATAAATATTATTATCGATAACGAGCAACATGTAATATTTTACCTAAGCATTGTTTAAACAAATTAGACAAAAATTTTAAATTAAATATATGTAACGCAAATGTAATTGCATTTGGTGGTAACCATATAGGTTCAATAATTTTAAAAATATTAATCAAAGACAAAATTGTAAAAATCAAGTTCATAGTTGTCAATGTTCGGGATAACCAATATTGGGACTTAAAGTTTGTGAATATTTATGTTTATTAAATAAGGTTAACGTTAAATTTCGATTCTAATGCTGAATTTATAAAAAAGTATAATGATAATTTCCAAGGAATATAGGAAATTCCGGGTACATACAAACTGAGGTTAAAAGAGGGAAGTACGCAGGTAATAAAACCTGTTTGTCGAGTTCCAGAGATAATAAAAGATAGGTTGAAAGAAACATTAAACGAATTAATAAAGAAAAACATCATTGAAGACGTGGAGTGTCCTACAGATTGGGTAAATCAAATAACAATAGTTGAAAAAAATAAAGGGAAGCTACGATTATGTTTGGATCCGACTGAACTAAACAAGGCTTTACAGTTGGATAATTATCCAATACCCACGATAAGTGACATTGAGAAGAGACTTTCTGGTAAAGAAATATTTACAGTAATTGATATGAAGGATGGATTCTTTCAAATAAAATTGGACCTATATGAAACAAAAAATTCAGATTTTGGATCGCCTTAAAAAGGGGAAAAGATATCATACGTAAATAATTAAAACATAAAATAATATAAAAAATAATATAAAACTCTAAATTTGAATGAAGCTACAATACATACTATACAGAAAAATTAACAAAAAATTAGATCTTCCGTTACTGCAGGTTGTTCCGTCTCCGCAAATATGACAGCTCGTCGCAGAGCACCATTTCTTGAAAAAATGGAAAAAGCTCTTAGTGTTTGGATTGACGATTGCTCAAATAAACGAATGCCACTAGACACAAATATTATTAAAAATAAAGCCTTAAAAATCTACAGCTTTTTAATAGAAAGTGGAGAAACTGCTACTGATCCCGATTTTGTTGCCAGTAAAGGTTGGGTCGACCGTTTTAAAAAACGTTTTTCATTGCAAAACCTGAAAATACAAGGAGAGAGCGCATCTACCGATAGTGAAGCTGCTAAAAAGTATCCGAAAGAGTTGGAAAAAATTATTCAACAG
This sequence comes from Onthophagus taurus, assembly GCF_000648695.1. NCBI lineage: Eukaryota > Metazoa > Arthropoda > Insecta > Coleoptera > Scarabaeidae > Onthophagus > Onthophagus taurus. The sequence continues at coordinate 28,032 of NW_019281286.1, read as the reverse complement.
GGTGGATACACACCACATCAGGTTTTTAACGCAGATGAAACCGGCATTTGGTGGAAAAAAATGCCCAAAAGAACGTTTATTTCAAAAAATAAAAAAACTGCACCGGGTTTTAAGGTAGCAAAAGATAGACTAACACTACTTATGTGCAGTAACGCCTCAGGTGATCACGTGGTTAAGCCCATGCTAGTTTATAGATCCCTCAATCCTCGTGCATTGAAAAAACTTAATAAAAACGCTTTACCGGTATATTGGGCTGCAAATAAGAAAGCTTGGGTTACCATTGACTTATTTAAGAAATAGTTTTTAAACTGTTTTCTTCCAAGCGTGGTGAAGTACTTAAAGCAAAAAAAATAGATTTTAAAATTCTACTAATATTGGATAATGCACCAAGTCACCCGAAAAATTTTAGTCACCCAAATGTTGAAGTAATATTTCTACCGCCGAATACAACTTCATTACTTCAACCACTAGATCAAGGTATTATATCTACGTTTAAATCTTATTCTTATTACATAAGAACATTTCTGAGCAGACATTACCACCCCCCTCAGCACAACCATTAAGTGAGACTGCAGCTACAGATCAGGAAACAGAAAAGTGCGTTATATTAAAAGCTCTTAAGTGCTGGCTTAAAACAAAAGTTAGTCAGGAACAATGGTTAATATTTGAATCAAAATGTAATGGTATAAGCCTAAAAATTCAAAAAGGATTAGATAAACATTTTTCTTGCACTGTGACTTGCTTTTGTGGTCAAAGTTGCAAAATCCAAAAGATTTATTATAAAANACTTTTGACGACGTTATTAAAAAATTTAGTCTTTATTTATTTTACATTGGTGGTAGACTTTTGTATGAAGTCCTTTATACAAATTTAAAGGGCGCACTCCCAACAATTTCGACCCCGAATAGATATGTTAACAATCAGAATAAGTATTTTGATGAAGGCAGTTTCGACTTTGCAAATCTTAAAGTTTTTCTGGACGAAAGGAATCTTGCCTCGATTGTTTGGATTGCTGAAGACGCCACCAGGATAACGGGAAAAGTTGAATACAATTCTAGAAACAATACAGTGATGGGATTTTCTCTGCCACTTAAAAATGGTTTGCCTGTAACAGATGCATATTTGGCGACTTCATCAAGAGTTATGCAGGAATATTTCCTAATAATAATGGCGCAACCGCTGTGTCAAAACGCACCAGCTTATTGTTTATCAGTATATGGCACTGACAACACATTTATATACAAAGACGTTCTTCAACGATGGAAATATTTGGAAAAGGAAGCTAGTCGTTATGGAATACAAATATTGGGTTACTCCTCTGATGGAGATACGCGGCTTCTAAAGTCTATGCGTATAAGAGCAAAACTTCCTTTCAAACAAACGCAGGAGCCTAATTGGCCGTGGTTTCAAATACCCATAGACAATGAATTTAACCTTGAAAACTGGCAATGTTTTACACAAGACGAGGTTCATATCGGAACTAAACTACGAAATCGCCTACTTATAGCCAATATTTATTTACCGATAGGAAATTTTACTATATCCGTAACGCATATTGAAGAACTAGTGAAGAATCAACCAAAAGACAAACATTTTTAAACGATTTCCGATCTACATCCAACAGACCGAATGAACTTCAAATCAGTGGAAAAAATTACATCCTTAGAAGTATTGGAATTGCTGAAGAGCGTAGAAGGTTCAGAAGGCACAATCTCGTATTTGAAAGTCATCAGTTACATATTAAACGCATTCTTAAATAAAAACATATCTTTAGAAAAAAGACTGTATTATATTTGGTACGCTGTGTTTTTCTTCCGCATATGGAGATATTGGATAAAAGAACACAAAACATATAAACTAACCGATAATTTCATCACTTTAAACGCCTACCTCTGTGTAGAACTAAATGCACACTATTTGATAAAACTTGTATGCATATTTCGAAGTAACAATTTTCATTCTGATATGTTTTGTGCGTGGCTATTTAGCAGCCAATGCTGTGAAAAAAAATTTTAGAGCTACTAGATCAATGACAACAACACAGTCGACAGTAGTTAATTTCAGTATTAAGGATATTATAGATCGCATAGAACGAATTAAAGTCGTAAATAACATTGTGGAAGACTTAAAAGATACCATTATTTTTCCAACAGAAAAAAATGTTGCCATAGGCGAAGAACATACCATTAACTACAACGATTTTAGCAACAAGTATATTGGAGAAATCGTCGAAGAAGCTTTGAAGGATGTCTGCAAGGGTATGGAAGATCTAAGAATATCTGTTAAAGCTGCAAGTTGGAACTTTGTTACGAAGAACGAAGCTGAGGAAGAGAAAGAACCCGATCTCGATAATGAAAATGATGATCTCTACCATTGTGATATGGACTCGGATATTGAATGTGATAATGACAATCAAGAAGGAAACAATATGTTTCAAAATTTTCTAGCTGAGAATCAAATTGATAGTGTTGACTTCGACCCAGACTCCAACAATAAAAAGAGGGCTAATATAAATATGAGCTTAGGAGGTTCAAATATAAAAGATTATTCTGACAAAGTGAACGAAGTTACTCCGGATAATCAGTATGTACAAATAGATTTAGGAAAAGAAAGAACCGCTGTGATAAAAAAATCTACTTATTGCTGGTTGCTAGAAGAAGAAAAAGGCAGAGTAAATGCAGACCGCCTAAGAAGGTTTTTCGGATTAAAAAAACGTACACGCAGTAAAACGTCAAACTCGACTTCTCGTAAAACCTTGGGCAAAAAACCAAAGGCAAAGTCGTAAAAAAGAAACGAAAGAAGGAAAAACATTTGGAAATGAAAACTTGCTCTTCTTCCGACTGTACATCTGATGATGAGAATGAAGTCACTGTTTCCTTTGATGACTCAACAGACACGGAAGATTTTCCTGACGACCTATCGGTTGATCGATGAATCAGAGGACAAAACCAAAAACTTTGGAGGTAAAAATTTCGGTTTTTTTTTGTCTAAATGTTTTATCTCACCTAATTCATACTTTTAGGTTGACAAATATTACGCTGTATTTTATGAAGAAAGATGGTATATAGGCAGAACTGTTCAAAAAACCGACAGCAAAAAGTACAAAATTCAGTTCTTACGACAAGATTTGGATTTTTTTGTATGGCCGAAAACACCAGACATCGCGGTTGTAGATGAAGAGTATGTATTTTACGGTCCCATTAATTTACTTGGTAACGGCATATTTCAAATTAGCAGACATGATGATGTAGAAATAAAGAAATTACACAAAGCTTTCAAACAAAATTATAAATAGCTTTAAATCTGTTTTGTCAGTATTATTATTTTCTGTTTTTATATAGAAAAACTCAATGTTTTTATTTGCCAAAGAATATATGTTAATTTTTATTGACTTTTATTTGGGTGTTTTACTTAAATACACACGTGGATATGCCGTCCGAAGGGAGAGGAGGTACGAGTATGTAAGAGGAATTACGGGGAAGTACACGGAAGTACGGGGAAGTATCGGGAAGTATAAGGAATTATGAGGAAATACACGGAAGTACAGGGAAATACTAGGAATATAAGTAGGAAGTATAAGGAATTATTTGTCAAAGGGGAAGTAGGTGTACAAAATTTGAACTAGCGGTTTACCCCTCGTGTTATTGTAAAAGATTTTACTGTAAAAGGTATAAAAAAAAAGGCCAGGATATTGCTGAACAATTGGAAAGATATTTTGTCAGTGAGGATCCTTCCACTGAAAGAAGTACAAAATTTAAAAGAGAACTTCACAAATGCTTGGCTCCATACAACGAAATTTTTAAAGATCTGTCAGCCAACAAGAAACAACCCAAAATAAGATTTTTTGTAAAAAAGAAATAATGAAACATTATTCTGTGCTGAACAAGGAGCAGAGGATGATGTTTCGCCAAAAAGAAAGCGCCCTCGCGTGATTAGTAGTGATGACGAAGAGATGTAATAAGTAATAATAATATTATGTTAACATTAATCTTTTTGTAAACTTGCTTTAGTAAGTAAATTTAAATTAGTTAAATTTAAATTAAATTAGTTTCATCGAATTTGAACCACCCTGTACATGTTGATGAAATTTTAAGGAATGTTAATAATAATAAACAATTCGTCTTGGTGATATTGACATGATAAAAAATAAAATTTTTAAAGAAATGTGCCTTCACATTCACATTTTTAAGAATTTTAGAGAAAAAATGTAACTTGTTACTAACATAAGCAAGTAAATCTTGTTATCATTATAATCAGTAACTTAAAGCAAATAAAGTTTGTAAAAATTAAAAAAAAAAAAGGTACTTACAAAGTTGGAATATAATGGCTGTAATTTATACTCTCCGTCATGCATTTATGTGGAGCCTAAAAAATGTTGTGATATATTGTGTATTAATATTATAATATATAGAAAGTTACACTATATTCCTTTGGAATGTAATCTTGTGAAAATAAAGCACGAACATTTTCATTGGGTAAAAAGGACTGCTTGTTTTCATAACAAGTGTAATTTGTGGCATCATCAAGCCAATCAACCTCTAAATTAACCTAATTAACCAAAAGAATTTTTATAATTAACCAAATAAATATAATTTATAAAATATTTGAAAACCACCTGTGCATTATCACAATTAGCGGATGATACACCCATCTTAATTCCATGTTTATCATCATGTAACTCTTCTAAACTAACAATTGGATTGGTATCATTTTTTTGATTTGGAGGCATCGGAAACCACTTTCCTTGCCATTTATTATCATCAGTTCTTTTCAATTCATCCAACCAAGCTTAAAAAAATCGATTAATTTTATTACAACATTAATTTTATTGAAAGAAAAAACTGTTTGATTTACTTACAACTGGTACTAAATGGTATCACAACCGAAATAAAGAGGAACGTTACAAAACGTGTATCACTTACGGAAATCATTTTCGTAAAACTTAATAAAAATTTGTCTCTACTATACAGCTATTCGTTAAATGTTTATCTTTATTGCACGTTTATCGCATTCAATTTTAAAGTTTAATCTCCATTAATTGACGAGGTAAGTCGTTTCGCGGTTATTTTAGCAAAAACAATATTATTGGAGATTAGAAAAGGTAGTCAACACGTAGAGATGTAAAAAACCTGACTTTATTCAGGTACGAACTGTTATTGAATGTTATCGAACTTGTGCCGAACCTGGTGTCGAACTGCTTGTGGTTCAACTTGGTTCAACTGCTTAATTTTCAGCTGACAACCGCATCTAACAGATGGTTTTTTAGTAAACTCTTTAATTCACTTTTAACAAAAGTGAATTTCATTAGAAATAAACTTAATATTGTGCTATATTCTTATAAAATAATGTATTATTGAAAATAAAAACAAGGTTTTGCGGTAATCATTATTTCATTGTAGTCTAAGTTGCCTATATCCCTGTCACATACAGTGGTGAACAAAAGTCTACGTACAGCATTGAATTATGTGGTTTTTGGACAACGTAATAAGATAACAGAAAATTAGTATTACCCTTGTTTATAGATATACATAGTTATCCCACCGATCGAGTTGGGTTGCTCTAGCTCATGCTGCCTCTAACAGCAAACGAGAAAAACATTATTTATGAATGAATTGAATAAAATTTGAAATCCAACTTGTAGTAGAAGTTGCATACTCAGAATAAAAGATTAATTGAATTTATGTGATTGAACACGAAGTTGTTTAACATATAAAATATTTACCCGTGCGACGATAGCAACAAACCTCCCAGCAACAAACTTTTACCCGTAATTTCCTATCTACTTTCTTAGCTGATATTTTCCGTATATTTAGGGATAGCGAAAAACTAAATACACCACTTGAAAGCTTGAATCTTTCTCTATCTAAAACCGGGTTTTCGTCTGCCGATAAGTTGATATTAAGATCAATAAAAATTGAAGAACACCGCGCTGTACTTAAAATAGCTCAAAATTATCAAACTTCAAGGCCTTGTCCAATTGTTACGAAACCGAATTTTAAAAAACTGTTATTACAGTCAGAAAGGGCGCTCCTTCAGCTATCTCAATCCGGGTTTTTGTCGGTTAATATCTATCGGCGTCATGCTTAAATCACCCTTAATGTCCATCCCTACACGCAGAAACGCTTAAATACTCTTCCTCTAAACAACCTTCTTATTTGATAGGGAGAAAACTATAGAAGCATATCTATCTTATTGAAAATTTTCTGCTTTTTCTAGTGGTGTATAACACGCGGCGATCACGCGCTTGCACACGTATATTTTTGGCTAAAAACTGCTAAATTCACACGTTTTAGCCATTTTAAAACCCTGTTCGGGTCGATAACTTTCTTATATGAGCAGGAAAAAACTCTAGAACCATATCTATCTTATTGAAAATTTTCTGCTCTTTCTAATGGTGTCTTTTAATAACAATTATACACTTTAATTTAACAACAATTATTAATTAAAGTTATACGGGATGGTCAGAAATGTGCGTCAAATTTCCGTATCTCAAAAAGTTTATTTTTTTAAATGGCAACTCTACTTTTTTCCCTCACCACCGTATTATATGCTGAAAAATCAGGAGACTTTGTGATTACATCCCATACTAGTAGAGTTACTAGTAAACATACTAGTAGACTTTAAATTTAGTTACTTTACTGTAGACATTAAAATGCGCACACCCAATATCCGCAAAAGATTTGAGGAAACCTTAACTGGAAAGACATGTTTAAATTTTTGAAAACTGTGCTATTCCTTCCATCCCGCTAATTTTGACCCAACTCAATTCCAACGGCAGTTATTCCAACAAGATGGCGCGCCACCACACCTCAAGAAGCTACTAAATCAGTTTTTGACAAACAGGGAATTGTTAAAAATTATTGGTTACCATAGTTACTCATGGCTACTGCTATTT
>NW_019281286.1:4175-20676 GCF_000648695.1 Onthophagus taurus | reverse complement strand
TTATACACCACTAGAAAGAGCAGGAAATTTTCGATAAGATAGATATGGTTCCAGAGTTTTCTCCTGCTCATATAAGAAAGTTATCGATCCGAACAGGGTTTAAGAATGGCTAAAACGTGTGAATTTAGCAGTTTTTGGCCAAAAATATACGTGTGCAAGCGCGTGATCGCCGCATGTTATACACCACTAGAAAGAGCAGAAAATTTTCAATAAGATAGGTATGTTTCTATAGTTTTGTCCCTATCAAATAAGAAACTTGTTTAGAGGAAGAGTATTTAAGCGTTTCTGCGTGTAGGGATGGACATTAAGGGTGATTTAAGCATGACGCCGATAGATATTGACCGACGAAAACCCGGATTAACATAGCTGAAGGAGCGCCCTTTCTGACTGTGATAACAGTTTTTTAAAATTCGGTTTCGTAACAATTGCACAAGTCCTTGAAGTTTGGCAATTTTGAGCTATTTTAAGTACAGCGCGGTGTTCTTCATTTTTTATTGATCTTAATATCAACTTATCAGTAGACGAAAACCCGGTTTTAGATAGAGAAAGATTCAAGCTTTCAAGTGGTGCATTTAGTTTTTCGCTACCCGTAATTATAAGGAAGATATCAGCTAAGAAAGTAAATAGGAAATTACGGGTAAAAGTTTGTTGCTGGGAGGTTTGTTGCTATCGTTGCACGGGTTATAAAATATAGTCTTTTAAACAAACTTCTTAAAAAAATTTAACGCATTTGGTTTCCTCTCATAAAACCTGTTCATACACCTACTTAAAAAAGTTTATTATTAAAAGGTTTTTCTCGAAGGACATATCGATTTTTTTCTATGCAAGAAATACTAAAACATATGCAACTTATTTTACGTTTTTCGTAGTAATACGTTAGGGTGGGTATAGTAAAATTTAAATTTTTATGAATGGCGACACATAAATTACCCTGCCATCTGGGTATCATGTGCACAAACTAACATCGGTTGAATAACTATGTATATCTATAAACAAGGGTATTACAGTGTGATTAGAGATACTTACTTATTCGCAAAAAAGAACAAAACACAAATCGCTCAACAGCTACATACTAAAAATTCAACAAATAATAAAAAAATTAATCGGATAAAAGTTTACATACACAGTAGTTTTTAACTAAAAATAAATTATTAGCTCCATGTAACGACAATTCTAAAAGTCATATTTCGTTGGCCCTCCATGAGCTTCTATAACAGCACGCGGACGACGCAGACGTCGCACAGTGGTTCTAGACTGCTATTTTAGCTGGACAAAATGCATGAAAGTGTTTTCTTATAAAGTGGTTTGTAACAATTGCAAACTACTTTTTAATGTCTCTATAAATTGACAATTGACAGGAATCTGCTCGTTTGTTCGGGGTTGTTTTTTGGCAATCGTAGGTAGTAAAGGGTCTGTTACAGCCTATTAAATCGTTACATTTATTAGCCCTGTTTATTTCAAGCAGCGTTCTAGAAATTGCAGTTCTGTGTTTCTAAAATTTCATCTAAAGGTATGTAAAGTATTTTGCAGTAACTAAATGTACTTTTTTAAAATATTATTACGACAATATCATTAAGAAACAAATGATGTAATAATGTAAATTTTACCTATAATTGTCAAACTTTTATCAAACTAATATAAAATTCTACGTATTCCTCCAACTTTTTCTATAAATGGTTGGTTAGAGTAATTATTCAAGAGTTTAAATAATAGTATTTGCAACCATATCTCACCAACATTATACAAAGTGATTCTCAACCTATACGCATACAGTTGGGGATTTATTCCTCGAGACAAATAATGGGTAACAGGTGAAAAAAATTGTAGTAAAGGATTTTTAGTTTCATAGATATCCGGCGACATCTAGATAAGGTACTTCCCGGAAGATGGACAGGTCGAGGTAGTTCATAGGCCTGGCCATCTCGATCGCAATCTCGAGTCTCTCGAAGTTAATACTGAGCAAGGATTGCGAAATCAGATACAAACTGCTGCCGACAATCCACCAATACCCTGGTTTAAGCCGCGCTATCACATCATCTACAAAGCGTATAGTCTTTGCTTCCAGAAATCATCTTACACAACAATACCAAACGATCTCATCTGTTTAGAACTGGTACCACCATATTTATTTGATCTTCTGCAAAAAAATGTTTACATACATTTGAATGTATCGTTTGCTTACGTCCTTCTGATTGCAGGAGTTGCCTACACAAATGATGCATGGCGAAATTTAGTAACGAGATGAACAATGGTATGTACGGATCACACAATGTTGAGGAAAATGTATCAAAGAATCATATCTCTCTGTTACGTTGATCTAACCAAAACGTTCGACAAAGTAAGGATAAGAGACATGCAGATGATGCCATCCTCTTGGCTGATACTGAGGATGGCATACAGTGATTAACACAGGCATTTAACATTCAATTGTTTTGCAGTTCAATTTTTCCACTTGTGCTCAACACATGGACTCTGACTGAGTTTAATTTTAATAATTTTTTTTTAAAAAAAATGGAATAGTGTGTTATGTTAATTTTGATAGAAAAGTATTTTCTCAACTATAAAACACGTGTAGATCGATACTTTTTTGGAGAGAGATATTCTTTAAAGAAAAGTTTTCTTGAAACTTTATTCTGTTGATATGTCCTTGATTCATTTAACGAAACAATTAATTTTAACTCCTCAACATTGACGTCGTGCCCGATAAAGGAATAAGATAATTCCGAAACATGTAGCACCGAATTTAAAATAAAATAAACCATTTTCATCGTTAACCCAGAGTTTTATTAATATTCATTTAACATTACAGCAGAGGAAGTGAGTACTGAGGAACTTAATACTAAGCAAGGATTGCGACATCAGCTACAAACTGCTGCCGAGACAATCCGCCAACACCCTGGTTTAGGCCGCGCTAATGGGACATCTTGGATTCAGCGAGCTCAATTGTGTATAGAAAATATTGGAAACAACTTGGAACACTTACTTTGGTACTGCTGCAATCATTATTTCTTTCCATTTTATTTTTATTTTGAATCAAGTAAAATACTTTTATCTTTCTATACTTTTTATTAAAACGGATGTAATGTTATAAATTCTACCGGTTTCGGTCCTTTTATAAGACCATCTTCAGGATCTTTCGAATTTCGTCAATTTAATTTTAAAGTTCTCGTGACAATTTACACTTTGAAAACTCTATAAAGCGCCTTATTGAAAACTGTCTATGTTATTATTATTAGTAGAATTGCGTATCGAGTCCAAACCAACGAACAAGATGGAACTATGTACACTTACATTGGTGTCATTTTAAAATCTTATATGTATTCTTGATTTGAAAGTAAATTTCATGGTTATCTAGGAAACTAAAAAACTTTTGCTGCAATATTTTTCACCTGTTACTCATTATTTGTCATGAGGAATAAATCTCCAAGTTTATGCGTATAGGTTGAGAATCACCCTGTATACCGGGTCACAGTGGTCCATTTCATAAATCTAGGTGGACAAAATTAATATTGAAAAGAATACAACTTTTTTAGACATAATTATATTCAAAAACTCATAAAAAATGTTTTAAAAGTCTTCATCACTACTGCACGAGGGACTAAATTCTTCATTTGTCAACTCCTCTTCTGCAGTGATAGATTCCTGCTCTTGAGATGACTTTTTTAATAATGAAATTACTTCATCGGAAATATACAAATCAGTAGATTGTAAATACTGCAACGCTAAATATAAATTCATCAACGTAAACAAAATGAAGAATCATATTTTAAAATGTATAAAATGTTCAAATGATGTAAAAACCCAATTTAAAGCAGATCTATCTTTGGCTTCATCATCATCATCAATGACCTCAATAATGTCTCAACAGCAGTAAGAATGTGCCACGTCCACGCGATTGAAACAATTTGTAGACTCTATAAATCCTACAGAAAACGTAAGTTTTTGGCAATAGTTTCCTAAATAACATAGTTCATTATTATATTGTTAGGAAAACTTGAATAGTAAGCTGGCCATAGCTATTTTTGCGTCCGGAACACCCTTCTCCATCGTAAAGCATCCTCTGTGGAAAAGTTTTTTTAATACATTAAGACCAACTTATACAGGGTGTCTCAGCGAGACCGGTCATTAGACGTTTCTGGAGTTCTGGCCAAAATAAAAATTTGACAATTCAGATTTAAGTATTATTAATTGCGTTCTCTTCGACTAAAATATTTTCAGATTTCTAGCACTTCCGGAAGTCGCCACCTACTTTATTTTTTTAAACACCTTGTATATTTTTATATATGTTGATTTGTCTGTTTTCAAGGTTGATAACTGAGAAATAGCAAATCAAGAGGAACATAACGTAGTTTATACTATTAACCTAGCTACTATGCGTCAAAAGTTGTAATACATTTTCCGAAGTTAATACCTTCGGAAAATGTATTACAACGTTAAAAAATAACGAAAATATTTTTTTTTTCAAAAATTATAATATAAGCTATCGTGAAAATTTTTTCAATTAAAAGTTATGTGAAATTATGCTGTCTACCCCACTGAAGAAAAAAAATTATAGATTTTAAAAAATAGCGAAATTAGTACTCACATCCGGTATAACCACAAGTATAAAGAGAATGATTTCATGTCGTAATAATCCGTTTTAACGGTCTAACTATGCATTCCAAATGGTTTTCTTATATCAGTAATAGTAAAAAAAAATATGGGGGTGAGCCACTTCTGAGGGACACCCGCACAGTGCTCAATTTCTCAAATTTAGGAGGACAAAATACAAAAATTGGTCATTTTTTTGTAGTATAATCATGCGGTATTTGGCTTACTGTATGATTGGCATATAATATAAGATTTTTTTTTTGATTAAGAATTTTTCGGGTCTTTAATTTTGTTAAGATTGTTGTATTATTGATTATATTATACGGTTGTATGCAATGTGTATTGAATATACATATACTGAGTTTATATAGTGATAGTAGTCCATACCTTTAACTGTATTTATAATACAGTTAGTATATATAACTACGATTTAGTTCACTAGGCTTTAGTTCTTAAATTTAAAAGATTAACATCACATATTCACATATCTATTTGATTTTTGTTGCACGGTTCATAATGAATCATTACAATTCTTGTTTTATTTTGTAACCTGAAGGCTTAACTATAAAATGGTATATAAGACTTTACTTACTTCCAGTGACTTTAGAAAACATTGACTATCAAATGAGAAATGTGACAAAAATGAGGTAACATAGTGGCGTAAATTCAGGATTAAATCTGAATATTTTCACGCTTCGAAAGAAAAGCAGAATTGGTATGATTATAGCACCTTCATATCTCAAGTAAAATGGATTCATATCTCCATTGTTAAACCGTATCGAAATGAAATAAAGAGTGTCATAAGCGCGGATACAAACTTTAAATAAAAATTTCAATAGATTTTATGTGCGATATTAAATTTCCGCCTCCTAATTTATATTTTTTTAAAATATTATTAAATTTGTATAGTAAAAAGGCTATTTCATTTATCGTAATAAACGGTTGGTTAAGTCGGTTGAAAACTAATCCACCCTCCCACATTCTACAGTTTATATTACAATTTAATTATAACAAAAACATATAAACAGACATGAATCCATAAAAATTCATGAAATACTTCAAATTGTGTGGCCTACCAAATGTTTCAGGGGAGGTTCAAAAAAAGTGGTTTTGCTGGGTAAGAAAACCCTCATGTAAGGTGTATTGGGTCTAATTTGCACATTAGTAAACAAACGGTTCACAAAATTTTAAAACTCGCAAAATATCATTTCCATAAAGTCAATGTCATTCACGAGCAATAAATCGTAGTTTTTGCAACAACAATTTTGCAACGATGGCGAAGACTGTCAAAAACGTAATTTTTTCCAACGAAGGAACATTTACACTGAGTGGACAAGTAAAATAGACAAAATTGTTGGTACTGGGTTAGCCAAAATCCACTGTATAAAAAATGATGGACGGTGGTCAGATAAAGGACAACTTCCGGTTACGCGGTTCGAGTGAAATGTACGGCATGAATGTTTCTCATAATTTTAATCTCTTATTTTATCGCTTAATATTTCACTTGTTTAACTCTCTTTAAACAGCAAATTTATATAGAACAAGTTCAATATTATGGTTTCAAATAAAGTACCACTTCCGGTTGACGAATATGATCCAAACTTGATACAAATCTTAGATTTTGTTACTAACAGCTACAGAGGAAATTTCATTGCCGTAGCTTGCTTTGTTTTTGAGGTATGAATTTTGTAAATAATATAACGATTTTTTGTTCTTTATCCTTAGTATTTCATTTAACAACTTATGGTAAAATTTACATTTCTTTTTAATATATGCTTCCTGCAGATGATGCACATAACATTAAATTATATTTCGTAAATATTTTCTTTGCTGTAGCATAACCATGAAACACACAATACTAAATCTAAAATCATTTAGATATTTTACTATTTCAAATTCATATCGCTTTTCCTTTGACGAAACTAACGTTTTAACTTATTAACTGCTGGAAGCATATTCAGGTCAATTATTCAGGGTTTCTTGAAAACCCGAAATAATTGGATAAAAATGAATTATTTTTATTAATATTATCCTTATCTACAGTTTTTAAATATGATAATGCTAATAATCTTAAATGCGTCTAATTTGAATTGTTTGGAATTTAAAACCTGCTAAAGTGGTTTCATCTTACTATCCATGCAAAAAGTCAAGGTCCCTCACTTTAGAGATCGATATCTTCGTAACCGCTCGATGGAAAAAATTAATCGATGGTAAAGTTTATTGTAATGAGTGAACATTTCTGCGTATCACATTAATTTGGAAATTTTCGAGACCGCGGTTTTTCTTTTATCGCGAGTTAAGTGAAAAAAGTACCCGATTTTTTAGAGTGCCAGCAACTTTGTCTACTTTGCAATTGTTTTTCTTCAAACCTATTTGACGAAAAAATTTGAACTGGTGGTAAACCGATGTGTTCTTAATGTGGGGCATGTTTTATTTTTTCGATATTCCATATAGTTTCGCGGAAAATCGCGGTTTAGTAGGATGCGATTATTTCGAAAACGACCTGGCGGATTTCAACGCGGTTTTTACCAAAATATGTCAAATAATGTCGGTATAGTAGACGCCATGACAGCTGGCAGTAAGTCATCGTTTTCCGCTCTTACAAATGCCATACGTAGTTCACAAACCGCTAGAGAGTAATGTGTGTTAGAAAGAGAGCATTAGTTTAATATGTCTGCTGTACAATTCAAATGGCAACGTCGAAAAAGTACGTCTGTTCTTCTAAGGGATGTAACTCTATAATTATAACCTCAAAACGTCTTGTGAGCGTTATCATGAATCTGTTAGTGTTTTCACAAGCCGAAAATATTTTGTTTGAAAGGAAAATCATTAAATAATATCTTTGACATTGTTTGACATATAACCTTCATTACTAACATGTTAAATGTAGGTTACATTTAAATGTATGTGATGAAATAATCTAAGTCGTACGTCCATATCTTGATTCATACCATTTTTAAGCGATCTGTCACTGCCAACTCTCGTGGTTTCTACTATAGTCTACTATAGATGGTGCGTCCCAGACAGAACGTCGCGCCTTATTTCTTTATGTAGGTAAGATAAAGGCGCGACGTACTGTCTGGGACGCATTATCTGTTCTGATTGGATGGAACCCTCCACTCCCCGCATAGCTTATTTCTGTTTCTCTTTAATTTGTAAATCCATTAAATCGCTCTTAAAAAATTAGGGAGTCCTAATTTTGAAAAACTGATAACGGAATCCGACAACCGATATTATTTGACATATTTTATTTACATTATTTATACATTATTTTATAACGGCGTCTTACTAAACCACGATTTTCCGCGAAACTGTATGGAATATCGAAAAAATAAAATATGTCACTCATTAAGAACACATCAGGCTACAGTTTTCGAGAAAAAAATCGCAAAGTTGACAAAGTTGCCGGTACTTTTAAAATCGGGTACTTTTTTCATTTTACTCGCGATAAAAGGAAAACCGTGGATCCAAAAATTTCAAATTAGCATATGTTACGTAGAAATATTTAGTGATTACAACAAACTTTGTCGCAATTTTTTTTATCGGGCGGTTGCGAAGATATCGATCTCTAAAGTGAGGAGCCTTAACTTTTTCCACGGATAGTAGTTGGGTTGTAATAGCTTCCTTAAAACGATATGTTAGACAATGCCAAACAACTTTCATATACATTTTGCGCAAACATTTTCGTTTTCGAATTCTATTAACATTCAAATAACGTCAAATTTGAAATGTTTGGGATTTTGAATCTGCCGAGTTAATAACTATAATTCGGTTATAACCGCTTATTAATTAGGTACGTTTCGTTGATTCATAATAAATAATTTTAATCAATAACATTTTTTCGTAGCATTTTTGGTATTAGAGTTGTATTACAAATTTTAACTTAAAATGATAAATTAACAGATTTTGGAATTTTTGCTTTATAACGTAAAGTGCGGCAGAGTTGGAAGAAAATTGTTTACGGATCAAGTTTTCATGATTTATTATAAACAATTTTTATTAATTTCAATCTAATCTACAATTTTTAATTACTAACTTAAAATTTGTTTTGTTACTAAATCAAGCGTCAAATTTGAACTGTTTAGGATTTTCAATCCGCCGGGTTGGTAATAATTACAATTCGGATATAATCACTTTTTAACACAGGTGTCCGAAACCCGCAAAACCCACTCTTTAATCCTAGCAACGAGCTCCTATACAATCTTACCGAAATCCTTCCAATCCATTTCCGTTTACAACCCTTATCCCATAATGCTGCTATCAACTTCCCTATTGATTTCTTAAAAAACCTCTTTATTACTACCCAATCTCGACACCACTCGCTTCACAATTTCTACGTAAACTATCACTAAACTAAGAAGAAGCTAAATTCAAACCAGACAGAAAGGCTATGGTCGATATCCCTTTTGGGCCAACGTTCAACAGTTCAACAGCAGTGTTGTTTGATTTTGATGTTGTAATTATTTTAATATGTACTTTCTGGTGGCCTAAATAAATATTCTCTCTCTCTCACTTTTTAATTACGTTTTATTGATTCATTAGAATAATTGTGGTTTTCGAGTTGTAATAAACATTTAATCCAATTTAATCCAGTGATAGATTAAAAGATTTCGGGATTGTTGCTTGATAACGACAAATGCGAAAGGGTTGGAAGGAAATTGTTTGTAGATCAACTTTTTACGATTTATTATGAACAATTTTTATTAACATTAATCTTATCTACAATTTTAATCTCCTAATATTTCGATTTTAATTCATTCTAATTCTACATTACATCGCATAAACAAAATATCTTAAGAGGCTACTTTACCATACAGCTCGGCAAATTACAAAAAACATACATTATTTATGAAAATATTTGGATGAAATTTTGTACATAGCTTCTTCTAACAATTCTACATAACGCATGGTGAAAATTTTTAAAGTTTTCCAAAAAAAGGGGTTTTTTTCCTCAATATTATAGAATTTGGTCGTTCTTTTTTAGCTTGCATGATAGTATACTTGAAAATAGTAACATTTTTCAAATAAATTTTTTCAAAATTTTTAGTTATAAAGGAATAGTTTGTAATTTGCTAAAATTGCAATAAGGTAGCGTAAAAATGAATATTTTCCGTCAAGATTCCCACGAAGTATTACCACCGCGTTAGTCCCGCCTCCTGCCGACTGAGCGGCGCTGACATCGACTCTCTTCATCGAAGCTCCTTGTTTTATCTATTACTTTTTAATGTGGTAGAGAAAATAATCATTTCCAAAAGTACGTTTTGAACTTTATTTTCCGTGATTTTCTACTAATGATTGTGTAATTTAACAAAATTTTTGAATTTATAGTCAATAGTTGTTATTTTATTGTGTACTATAGTGTTAGTTTAATTTAGTTTGTGTAAAGTTTTTATAAACAATGGGTAAGTATGTTCATCTAAAAAACTACCCCTTAGCATTTGAAGATGTTCTCGAAAAAGGAGTAATAGACGGTAATAATTTACGATATAAATTTTTATAAAATCTAAAATTTCATATTTTATAGTCCGAGATTTAATTGAAAAATGTATTCATTCCGAAAGGTAAGTTAAATTTTATTAATTTTATTGTATAAACTGTGGCACACATAAAAAGGACTTATTTAAAAAGAATAAACCATCACAGTAAAAATTAAAACGATACATTATTTGAAGCGATACCATATGATAAATAATACAAATGATGCAGAACCAAATACTGATGGTGGAGAATAATCCATTCAACTGCAACAAAACTCACATTAAATTTATTAATGAGTCAAAAGAAGGGCTTAGCAGCTCATTTCTTTTATGTTTTATGTGCGGGATAAAAAAGAAGCTTTACACTGAAGAAAGCAAAGAGTCTATTGAGATAAACTCTGCTGTTGTTTCTGTTATCTGTCGGTACCGGATATACACAGACTGAAGAATTATTGTTATGTGTGGATATACCATTTATGTTAACAAAAACACTCCAAAAATATCAAGAAACCATAAGTGACAAAATCATGGATTAAGCATGGCAGTCTATGAAGAACGCAGGTGAAGAAGAATTTAATTTAGTTACAGCTTCAGGAGAAATAAATAATGACTGAATTCCTATGATAACCTTAATTGCAGATGCCTGATGTAAACGCTAAACGCTCGAACAACGTCAATTACGATGCATCATCCGGAGTGGTACTGCTATAAAATAATTGTATACAATAAAATAAAATACTTGTGTATACAGGGTAATTCAGGTAGGTAGCGAAAGCCGATCAGGGTTATGTTGCTATTGATAATGATAGCAATTCGGTTATAACTTATGACTCAAGTTATGAGTGATATTTCATATGAAGAATATAAAAGAAAGAAGAATTTATTGGAAACTTGCAAGATGGATGCATTAACAGAAATAAAATACAAATTACAAAGTATCAATCAGAAATGGATCCAAGAAAGGTATCTGTGCCTAACTGCATCGAGATTTGGTGATGTATGTAAGATGAGCAATGACACGTCTTGCTTAAATAAAGTTAAATCAATCTTATACTCGAAATTTGCTAGAAACAATAACACTAAACATGGCCAAGACTATGAATGGCTTGCAGTAAAAAAATTTGAAAGTAAATGAGCTCTATTCATTCGTAAGATATATGGATTCTTAGTTGCAAGTCCAAATGAAACAATAAAAAACGAAAATGCCATCGTCGAGGTGAAGTGTCCAGCGAATTTCAAGAGCTTACATCTATTCAACGATGGCAAATTAAAATTTCCTAAAGATTTTTCTATTCAGGGCTGTTTTATTTATTACACTATTAGCCATATTTTGTATACTTGAATCATTATTTAATATTATTATTAATTAGGTATTACATATTATTTCATTTACTTATACAAGGTGATGCAGACCATGCAGTCCATTTTTTTAAACAGAAATATTAAAAAAGTTCGAATGAAAAGTAATAATATTCATAAAGGAACCACATTTATTCAGCTATTTTTTCTTTAATTTTTGTAACTACCTGTGTTTTCAAATAAAATTACTTACACGGTTACTCTGAGACACCTGTATATCAAACGAACGCATAATAATACAACAAAGATATAATTTATAAATGTTGTACCGAACTTTTCACATTCCCTGTATTGCAAATATATCTATTTTAATATAAAATGAAGTTATAAATGTTATTTTCGTTTCAAAATGATATAAATGTTTTATTGTTGTGAACCAAAATACTTAAAAAAACAAACGTAGTAAAAAGGTGGGCTACGACTACGATTATTAATAAAAAATCAAAATAATAAATAAATTGGAAAGTCAATAAAAAGATTGATTGTAATTCGTAATTAAGAAAAATTGTTAATAAACAATAATATTTAGAAGAAGTCGTTTAATTTCTTCATTAACAACATCGACGAGAAAAAGAATCGTAATAAAATAAACACGATGTTTTTTTNAGAAGCTTCGAAATTTTGACCAATACACTCCGCGTTGCAAATTTTGACCGAAATTATAACAACCATTTAATTTACAACAGAATAATATAACAAAACGCTTTATTGCGTAATCTTCCGTGTCGTGATGCCCACACGAGAATAACGAAACAGAAAAGAACAAAAAAAAACGGAAAAGAACTTTATATAACAATTGCCGACAACAGTTCCGTGATAAATAGCTGTTTCATTTCACTTTTCTGATATTTTTATAAACCGCCAAAAATTTTATTCAGATTATCTAGAAATGTTTAGTTTAACGCGATTTTCATAAATCTATTACACCGAGAAACGTTCAATTCTGGGCCGAAACAAATGTAAGGAAAAAAAAAAGAAAATAAATCTCATTACTTACCTTTGAATCGTTCTCCAAGTACATCAAACAATTCCCATTCTCTGAGAATATTGTTAACGTTGCCACACATCTTAACACTGACCACTAACGCCGTTAACTAAGTTAACAGAACAGAAAATATAGGGAATAAACGGTCGAAGACGCGTCAAACTGGCGGGCGTCTTCTTACAAAAAACGGGTTAATCTAACTTATTTTACACATGACGGTGTGTGATTTTACTACACACAATAGTAATGTGGACCATACACGAATTGTATAATAATTGTAGTAAAAAGAACAACGCGCTTAAAGTTTTTTTACATAAAATACCAAAAAATATACAACAAATTTTATTTAAATATTACTACAAAAAATATCAAAAACTAACACCGGCTGTTTTCATTCACGTTGAAGACAGCATACCATACATTGTAGTAAATACTAACACAATTTTTGTACTACAAGCGCTGAGAATCAGTACAATCGTGTTCTGTGTATATCGACAAACGGTGTATTAGAAATTAATACAATTGTATCAGTTTTTACGACAAAAAAAGTACTACATTGTTGTAGTAAATTAGTAGAAGCCGGTTTTTACTGTGTGGACTCCTTGGATATGACTCAAGCAGTTCAAGAGCCTACAAGGGTGATTTTATTATTGTTTCTAATGAATTAACGGTGCGGGATGCCCTTGTTGATGAAACTCTAGCTATATCGGACCATGCCTGGTCTTCTGCAGCATCGGACTGAGAAAGATAAATTCTAATCCCCATCAATATAAACAATTTAGAAATCTTAAAAATATAAACTTGGATTTATTTGAGGCTGATGTTAGCAATTATGGTTGGGATTTAATTTATGAGTTGCATAACATTGACGACAAAATTTCATTCTTAAATGCGGGTTTGTTAAGTTTGATCGATTTTCATGCTCCTGTAAAAACTGTACGTATCACGAGGCCTCCCGCACCGTGGATAACCGAGAATTTGAAATTTATGATGAACCTAAGAAATAAAGCTTACCGAAAATTTAAGCATTCTACGAATCATAATGATTTTATGTATTTTAGGCAGCTCCGCAATTTGGTCAACTCTAGTGTTTGTCATGAAAAGAAGGCATATCTGCGGTATCGTTGCGGTGCTGATCCGGGTAACATTTGGAAACATCTGAGAGATTTAAATATCTTAAATAAAACTCATTGTCACATCATTAGTTCTTGTCATGCACTTGACTGAGTAAGGTCACTCTCACTGCCTCGTGACGATCTGTTAATAAATCTTATCAAAAAATGCGTTTTACGGAGGGTAATTTACGTGAGCTTAAAGATTTGTTTAAGGAATCAGTTGATGAACTGATTAGAAATGAATCATTCTTATCGAAGATTGTTAATATAATAAAAACGCGATTTACTGCGGATATTGAGGATCTTAAGAGGCCTACCTAGCTAGCGAAAAATTCGAAACGAGATTCGCTCGTGTACACGCCTAATGCGGCAACACCGGTCCATGTGTTCCACGGATTCTGTCATAGTAAGTTTTACTTTTATTTTCACTTTATCAGTAACATTGATAGGATACCATATTATGCTGAGAGCTGTCGGAAATAAATATTAATTAATTTCTGTGCTGGTTATTGTTATTTTTTAATATATTATCACTTTTTACTGAAGAAGGTTTTTTTACTTTGTAATGTAGGTGAGCATTTAATCATGTTTATTGATGGTGCAACAAAAGTGCAACAAACCAAAAAAATATATATTTAAGTAAATAAAATCATGATCACTATAAAATTATCAACAAAAACGACCGGATTTGTGTATAAAATAACACTTTGTATATTTATAGGAGTTAAATATAACAAAAGACGCTGCCATACCTCCC
Organism: Onthophagus taurus; assembly: GCF_000648695.1. Classification (NCBI taxonomy): domain Eukaryota; kingdom Metazoa; phylum Arthropoda; class Insecta; order Coleoptera; family Scarabaeidae; genus Onthophagus; species Onthophagus taurus. The sequence goes on along the minus strand of NW_019281286.1, from coordinate 6,393 downwards.
TCCGCTACAAATCCAACAACACAGTCAGTATTTAAGAAGAACCAGTCTAGTGCAACAATCAAAGAAAAATCACTGCGACGAATTTTAAAGAAGAAAGAGAAACAGATCCGGAGACTTAAAAAGAATTATGAAAATAAAACCACATTAGAACCACTGAGAGATATGTTAAGCACACCAGAATGTGTCTGCCTGAAGAAGTATTAACTACAAATGCCATTCAAGACTTAATTTTGTTCCTTTTTGTTTTGTTTTAATTCTTGTCTTGGTCGCTCTGTTACTTTATTCTACTCACTGAAATATTGTTCCTTTTCGCTTTGTTTTAATTCTCGTCTTGGTCGCTATGTTATAATTTATTCTGGTCGCTGAAATATTGTTCTAATTGATACGAACAGAGACAAATAAAAAGAAATATTAAAGTTTATATAAATTCTTAATTTGAAAACAATAATTACTTTATAAGTAAAACAACATTTTATCATTAATTCTGTCTACTGCTCGTTTTCGCTGTAATACTTCTAATTTTAGTCGCTTTGTAGAATTTTTTTATTCTGGCTGTCTTAAATCTGTTGTTTGCAACTGCAATTTGTATTCCTAAATTTGTCTAGAAATTTATTTGACTTATGGTATGTTAGAATTTTTCATGGGTTTTCCTCTAGCCTTGAAGCAAATGCTTTACTATTGTACATAAAAAAACGCCCCCATGAAAACGATTAAATGTAAATATTTGTCTATAAATATACATAGATTTGTTCTTCTGAAGTTTGCATTTTTATTTAATAATATTTTATTAGTTTTTTTAATAACAAGTTCAAAAAATCACTGTTTTCATCTTACAACTTGTTCAAGTTTTGAGATGAAAATTTTTGATATTTTGGAACTTGTTATTACAAAAATATGTTAAAGAGTAATGAGACTTATATTCAAACGAGCATTCAAATTCCCGCTCGTATTTATCGATCCACTACACTACCGCCATCTACATCGATTCAGTTTATGTGAGAGAGAAAGTACCATACGAAGTTTTCATTAGTTAAACAAGGATAGATAGGAGTGCCACTTTTATTAGCCCGAGTCCGGCCTCTGTATACTCTGTGATTTTATTCTTAGTTGAATGCATTTGAATACGAGTCGGGGCCGCTTTTTGGAACATAGCTGTTATTACTAGTATTTCATTATTATCCATTGTTAGTTAAAATTATATATTTTCTCGAAAAGGGATGTTTGTGGATGCCCATCTTATCCGATTCTTCATTATAAAATAGCACAGTATACCAAATTTTATCTGTATATGACAAATCATTGAAATTATTGAAGTTAATCTATACCTTAGCCATTTATTGATTTATACAGGATGATTTATCAGCTCACCATTAAACTTTGACATATGATAGCTAATCCAATTACAAAAAAAAATGTTAATAAACATATATCCACCGGTGTGAAGACAGCAGTAAAAGATAGCAGTAAAAATTTCCGATGATACCCGAACGCCCATAGACGTCCGTAATACCGGNCGCCCGTCATCTAATCGTAGGAGAACTATGTTGCCGCATGACTTCGATAATCGATGTATGGCCTCCACTCCGACAATCGAGGCTGTCTACGAGATGGTTAGCGAGATACGTTCGGAGGTTAGATCTATGAAAACTAAAAATGATGAGCTAATGACCTCGGTTCAATTCTGCAGCGATCAAATATCTGATTTCGAAAAACTTCTCAAAGAAAAGTGCATGGTTATTGATAGTCTTTCCTCCGATAATGTATAATTGAGGAAACAGGTCGACACCTTGTCGGTTAGAGTTGCGGACTTGGAACACTATTCCAGACGTAACAATCTGGACATACAGGGCGTGCCTGAGGCGGCCAACGAAAACATTATCGATGTTATAAATAAAATTAGCGGCTTTCTCGGGGTTCCGTTAAAATCTGATGGTAATGATGCTATATATCGAGTACCTCACATTGGCGATGTGAGTCGGCCAAAGAACATCGTCGTGAGTTTCTGCAATCGCACCAAACGCGATTCTTTACTCGTCGCTGCCATTGCCAAGAAGCGCTCTCTTCCTAAGGGTTCCCGTCCGGGATTTTTGATTGATGGCCTATACAGGGTGATTCAAAAAACCGCTGACAGACTTCTAGGGCAGGTAGTACACCAAAAATTAACATGAAAAGTTCTAATATACATGGGGTCGCAAATGCCTCCTTAACGAGATATAGC